>KN890093.1:10215-32088 GCA_000934455.1 Apostichopus parvimensis
TTGTCCTATTATATGTCATTCCATTTGTTTTATGTCATTCAGTCAGTCCTACTATAAGGTTGTCACTGAATTTGTCCTTCTATGATGATGTCACTCACTTTTTGTCTTTCTGTAATGACACTCATTCTGTCCTACAATGATGATGGAAAGGAACTGGCTCAAGATAGAGAAGACATACAAACAACATGAACAACTGAAGTTCCAAACCTGTCAATCAGACAATTGGAGTTGAAAAGGGATTTTCCAGTCCCTTTAAATTTGATCAATTAGCTCTAATCTTTAATAGTGGAAACAGTTGTTTAACTATCCATCCTGGTGTACCTTCGTAAATATCAATCATGTGGTTGCCTTTCTCATGGAAAAATGTTACACAAGACCTGAGAAAAGATTATTTCATTACCGGCAAAGTCCCTGCATGACGTAAGAGAAACTATATACAGTCAATAATCTGTGACACTTGACGCCAAGAAATTATAGCAAAAGTTTAAAGTTTACTTAATAGTGCATCTTTATGTTTCCTAAAAGTCGTTTGCAGCTCACAGCCAAAAAAAAAAAAAAAAAATGCAGCCTGTTCATTTTGGTCGCTGCTGTTACAAAAAACAGGAAGTACTTAATGGCAAACCTGTGGTATGACATAAAAGAAGTATTGAGCATATCTCAACACTAAGAGAATTTTTCTTTGAAAAGGTGCACTTGTTTTTGTTTGTTTCTTACAGGTATCAGAAAAGTTTGAAAACAGAAAGCAGCAAGTATTGGTTGAAGTATTGGTATAGGTTTAGGAATGTCTTGCCATAAAGATGAAAATGTTCCAAAATATACCTTGGAATTTAAGGAGTATGAAGTAAACAGGATCCTGTCTTTTCAGACAGTGATCTGCAAACCCCTGCCCATGGGGGGTGGGGGACTGGGCCATGACCCAATAGACCCCCACTCCTCAGAATTGATGCTCAAATTCCATGCAAGTTGACTCTGACTATGGACGTCGGTAAGCTCGGGAAAACTGTCAAAAAATTACGCTAGCTTCGGAAGATCCCCCTGATCACCCAAATTTTTTTATGACCCACTTTTGGGCCACGCCCCATAATCTGCAGGGGTCCATCGACTCAAGACTACTGCAAAAGTGCTAAGCTTGTGACCAAATTCTGACTTTCTAGCATATTGGGATAGTAAGGTGATACTGACTTTGTTGTACATTAGGATGGATGCTCAAGGCAATGTTCTTTCGAATATATAAAATTTGTCTTTAACTCTCGACAAAACAACTGGCTTAAAATTAAGGCATGAGACAGTAAACTTGTAGATCCCAAAAAAAGAAGAATAAAAAGGAGTTGCAAAACTCACAATTTACAGAGTTCCTGTTTTGTCTATAGTCATATATCAGATGAACTATACACTAAGAAATTTTTCATAGATTACGGTTAACCCACATCATGAAGCGAGCCACATGCAAGTCCGTCCCTGATATTATATATATATATAGACTCTATCGACGTTACCATAGAAACCGAGGTTATCCAGAATGAGTCTTTTGTTTGCTTGGTAATCATTTTACCATTGAACAAACACACAAAGAAAATAACACAAAGGAAAAAAAAACAAATATAAATTGCATTATGTTTTTCAGGTAAACAGAAAAGATAAACCAAATTAGTAACATTTGTATGAAGGTTGCAGCATGGATTTTATGACTTTTTATGGTAACAGAACTTCAAACTAAATTTTTTGTTGGATTGACTTTTTTTTAGATACTGTGTGGAAAGTAAGAGGCTGAGGGGGCTGCAGCATCCCGCAGCAAGGCTGCGAAGAATGTGATCTTTTTGCGCTGTGCAGTTCATTTCACACAACAGTCAATCACCAGTAAGGGCAACACGACCTCCTTAGGTATTTGTACAATTTGCACAAACGATTGTGAACAAAAAACTTCCTGTGACCTTAATACAACAAACTTATTTATAACACATTTTAAATGGTAGAACTCATTTGGGTGGCAGCAGACATTATCTTTGAAGAAGAACAGGCTGGTTGACAAGCACATGCTTGAAAGTAATCTTATTTGGTGCTAGGCCATTCTTTGATTATTTCCAATAACTTCTGTAAACATGATAGTAAACTGCAGATACAAATCACCCTAAACATCTCTGGATATCGGTGATTCATCCCGAGATGGGAATTGGTGCTTCATTTTTTTGCAACTGATCTCGCTCTTCCACTCTCCGGCTTTTTAATAGTGACTGTGCACTTTTCAGAATAATTTTGGACATCCTTTGGTGATATAATAAACTATATATTAAATCATCTTGCAGCCTACGAGTTGCTACCCAGCCTATAAAAGCAGATGTCGTCATCCCAAGATATTTGAGACCTAAACTATGACGTTGTGAGTGTGCTACATTCCGATTCAGGAAGTACGGAGAACATCCTGCTCAAGCACCGAAATTAAAACGAACACACACGCGACCGAAAAATAAAAAAAATGGAAAAAAAAAATGTGAAAATTTTTCAAATCCAAACATTCCGATTCCTATGATTGATTAATTTTTCTCCTTACACAGAATAGTGACGGATCTTTGAGAAATTTTGCTGTCGTCATGGCAATGAGACACTCGAGATGCTGCGGTTTCACGTTATTAATCCTCACAGATAGGTGTTAAATCTCCAGAGTACTCTTGTTTCTCTCCGTCTCATCCCCCTTCAGACACTTCCATGTTTGAGTCTCTCTAACATTATTATTCACAACGGCTGATCTAGCTGTGTTATATACACAATTTTTACCTTAGAACAAACCCCCCCAACCCCCCCCCACCCACCACACACACACACACATTTATAAGCAGTTTTTTATTTGGTTTCCTACAATTTATGATATTTCCTTTAATTATTGTCATCAAACCCAAAGACTAATAAATTACATCTCTTGGGTAATCTAGTCAGCAAACGTTGTGTGCACGTACAGTGTCGAAAAATTGATCGAGTCGATATGAGTAGTCGTGGCAATTTTGAAGTGAAAAAAATATTTTGATATCCAACACGATAAACATTAATATAAAAAAAAATGTTAATGAGTAGGAAGAACCAAGAGGTTGCAATTTATTTTCATATTGAAAGAGTGACAGATGCCTAATGAAAAAAAAAATATTAATAAATTATAAAATGGCAGATGTTTAAAGCAGTTTGCGTGCAAGTGTAATTGTAACAACGACAAGACAGTAAAGATAGTAAAGCCTAAATCATCATCTTATCCATAGCAACTAGGTCATGTGACCTGAAAACATCAGCCAACACTACTATTTGTTTTAGGCACAACCAGTGGTAACTGAATCCACACTATATGTATTTAAGTACCAATATAATCGATGTTCGTAAGTTTATAATTTTTCATAGAGATCATGATTGAGTGGTTTTATGCAATACCAGCAACTATTACAGGAAGGAAGATTTACATATTATGAAAGGTAAATTCTCTAGGTGCCATGGATATATATATATATATTTCACTACTGTTTCAGGCTATTCAGTGTAAGTTTTGAATGTAATAAATTTGTTTTTCATGGTACTGTACTGGACAGTAGAGATTTGTGGTAAGGTGTGTGCTTCCATAAGCAATGCTTGAGTTTACAGTGGCAAGAGAAGGGGGAGAGAAGGCAAGGACATTGCCCTTTTTATCAATATCAGACAATTGTGGAAATAAGATTGTGTTCGAAGAACAATGTGGAAAGAAATTAATTGTATCTAATTGCTCTTTAAAAAGCTTTTGTTCTCCAGACGAGAGAAACAGCCAACATATTTGTCAGAACGAAATAACATCTTTATTCATTGCGCAAACTTTTGTTCAGATCATGAAAGTCTGGCTGTTGCACGAGTTTCGTAGATGTGATCGTACGGAGAACCGAAATTTTGATGTTTGTGAGCATTTTTTCAAAAAGACAAACAATATATTTGCAAATGAAGATCTATAGTTCCTTCTCCTCCTATGAGGAGAAATGTGGTTTGGTTACGTCACAGTTAAATTATTCACAGTTAAAATTATTGCCCTCACTTGCTTTTCTATTTCCCATCCTTCTCCTCTTAACAGCTCTACATTAGAGTATCTTGCAAGACTTAAGTAACATTTAAACAAACAGAACTGTGATCACATTCATATAGCTTGACTTTATATTTTCTTTAGCCGTTCAAGCATAAAGCCCTACCAAGCATCTTTCCACACCTCCAACTAAAAGCGTTGTTTTAGTAAACATTTATTATTTCAAGGCTTTTTTTTTTTTTTTCTTAGAACTATGTCAATACAGACAATTACTATAAACTTGGGTTCTTAGGTTCCAGATAGATCCAATCAGGGTTATTAAAAATATGTACACTATTTCTTGTACTGTAATTGATTTAAACTACTTGATTTCAAAAACAGAATGAAAGTCAAAACCAACAGCTCCATTTTGTCAAAAGCAACTTCACAGACAAGGACTAAGAATCACAAATCGGCATAAAACCCTGGGTTGCCTAAAGATCATCAGTAACCTAACTTTTGACAAAAAAATGGACTTTCTCAACATACCTAACATATAAATATTTACACACATATATCTATATATAAATATATATATATATATATATATTTATATATGTCTCTTCAAATGGCAGTAGACGTTTGTCTTTCACTTCCAAAGATTCCTTGAAGTCAAATACATAAAGGGGGAAGCTTTATCTACATTGTTTAAATTCTAAATAACCATCCAAGGCTGGACGGACATTCATTTGATGACTATTAGCACTGAATCATTCTGATATAATTCATGGGCTACTAACTTAACTCATCCCCAGATTCCTGAAAGTTGCAAGGCACTTAACACAGACATCTTGATAGCTGTTACTATACCAGTACACCTTATACTATAGTTGAGTGCTTTTAGCCCAGAAGGGTTCAATCATTCAGAATTAATTTGCAATTGCCAGTCTACTGGGAATAATTATGTTAATCAAGTTTTACAAAAATCCTGCAAGTGTTGAATTTTTTGAAAAATTATTTTCAGAGCATTAATCCTTGGAAATAACACCATAATGCGAGTCTCTTCAATGCCAGAAATACTGTTTCAGGCGTCTGTTGGAGTTCGCAACTCGTTACTGAGACTCCTTTCTACTACAGAGCATGGTTCATGCTGTTAGTTAATGACTTTATATCACAACAGAGATCTAACTGAATTTCTGTTCCTTCTCAAACCAATATCCACACTTTAAAGGGTGTGAAGACACGCGCATAAAGAAATGTCTCATGCCAGTAATCTGACCTAGTTTCGAATGAGGTGTAACAGAAGTGTTAGACACCACCATTGATCCCAGAAAATACACACACAGCTTGCTACCGTCGGTAATTAGACACTAGTGCACAGTCAGTACATGCAGCTACAGTCAATAACCACAACACAGTGTATATATAGCAGCGATGGACATCTCAGGTCTAGATAAAAGATAACAAGGTATCACGTTTCATTACTGTCTGCATTTTGTAGCGACACGAACAAAACGTCACTTCCAAGCAACGGAAAGTTAACTTTTTCAGATGGCCGCATGCGGTTTGGGTCGAGTCTTCAATGCCTTCAAAGTATATCTGTGCCTACAAATGTTTTGTAGCATATGCATGAGCATTTGTTATTATTGTTCTTACATGCTGCGGTGATGTCATACCTATTTATATTTGTTTACTATGTAATGCACATAGCAAGTTTGACCATCTTGCATATATATTGTTTAGTGATGCGATATTGGATCAATTATTTCCAGGATAAGGTAAGAATCTCTGAAGGAGGTTGAGAAAGGATCAAACTTTGACCCATAGCTGATCACCTTTGAACTTTCTAGAATAATTAATATCTTGCTTGAAATGGAAGCATCCATAATTGATGAAATATAATGTGATGCACAGAGTATATTAAATATGTACCTACAAAACGAGAAGTAAATATGCCGAATGACTACCACCTCCCCTTTAAAGGAAAATTGAAAGATATAAAACAGCGTTTTTCATGACATAAAAACTAAAAACGTGGTTGAAGTGATGGGTTTTTCAACCATTTTTTATAGGAAAGCGAAAGTTCATTAATTTGGTTAATGTGGGCTGAGATATGATGAAGAAAAAATAGTTTCAGTAAAAAACATAGGACATATTTTGATTAATATCCAGATTTGCGAGTATGCTGTACACAGGAGAACATTTAAGAATTGCTGCAGGTTTGAGGAAAGGTACAAAAAATGGCCAATACTTAAGCCTACACCTAGCACAGCTTCTGCTATGTTAAATTTACCCTTCTAAAATTAGTCTGTATAAGATAACAATTTTTGTCAACAAGTACCTCAAGCATCCATGTCAAGGCTAAAATACTTGAAGATTATTGAACACTTAAAATCCTTAAAGGGTATAAATACCCCCATTGAAACAATTGTAATTGCAACTCTAGTCACCATAGTAACCACAGGTATTATTTCAAGCACTTGTGCTTTTGCATAATTAAGATGAACGTATCGTCACCCCTCTATTCTTCACCAACTACTTTTCGTTTTTTTCTCTTGATAAAGTTTACAAGTGATAGAGCCCCAGTAAACTCTTGAATATCAAGAATAAGAAAGGAGATAAGTTCCTTTGAGTGTCCTTCTGATTTGAGCATTTTAGCATTTTTTTCCTTTTTGAGAAGTGAACTGTTTTGTGGACATAATCCTATCGTTTTCAGCAGTGGCGTAAGGATGAGCCTGGAGGCCCCTGGCCCAAAGGGGCCCCTATCAGGAGGTCCAAGCAAGGGCGTTCGTAGAAATTTTCACAGGCGGGGGGCGGGATCAGTAGGTCATGTAGGTGTAACACACTACTTGATACGATCTAAGCGGATCGCCACCATCTGTTGGCGCGGAGCGTACCACAATTGTTTTGGGCAAAAAATACTCCTAGATCGTTGGAAAAGACACTTCCCGGGCGATTCAAGTTGCATTTACATATCGGTTATTTTGAGATCTCATGTCTTAGGATTTTGACTTTCAATAACGGGGGCCCCCTTTTGGTCGAGGCCCTGGCTCAGCACTGTCCGAGCCCATAGGAGTTACGCTACTGAGTTTCAGTGTAGTTCATCAGAAGTGTTGTAACAGGGCATGCTTCGAGTCTCTAAATTTCAAGGTATTGAAAGCTGGTGAGAGTTTTCCTCTGTAGAGATGATACAGGGACTCGTTTTCCATGACTCCACTTCGAGTCTCCGGGGTAACAGGTGGTGAAAGACTGGACTCTGGCCCTAAGTGAAGTATTACTCAGTTGCGACTCTAATAATTGGTGCTTTCTTGATTCCAGCCATACCTATGTAGAGTGATATTGCACTTGGGATACAACAATGAAATCAGTCATTTCATTTTTCCCTCCAGTATATATTTCACCAATTCCATGAATTTTTTCCCCTTTCTGAAATATCCCCCTTCAAGTTAGTACCCAGTCTAGTCTATATAATCTTAACCTTTGTCTTACCCTCTCTTGAAGGCTCAGCGACCGCCTGTTCCCAAAATTTGAAGCCGGCCTGAGGTTAGTTTTCTTCCTGCCTGCTAGATTATCCCCTTCTGATTTCATTCGTCTGACATGCCCGTGGTTGTTGTTCGTTGCGTCTGGTACGAGAGACGGTTCTGAGCCTGTCGGAGACAGCGGGGAGATGTCAAGTCCATCCTCATCATCTGGGCTAAAGTGATCCTGTCATAGAAGGATAAATAGCTTTTTTGTTGTTATATTCCTCCTACCTGGTGAAATTGTCATCGATGACAGAAAGCTATGGAAACTTCCTTAATATTTCTTAAAGGGTGTGAAGACTCGCGCACAAAGAAACGTCTAATGCCGGTAATCTGACCTAGTTTAGAATGAGGTGTAACAGAAGTGTTAGACACCACCATTGATCCCAGAAAATACACACACAGCTTGCTACCGTAGGTAATTAGACACTAGTGTACAGTCAATACATACAGCTACGGTCAATACCCACAACACAGTGTACATAGCAGCGATGGACATCTCAGGTCCAGCTAAAGATTACAAGGTATCACGTTTCATGACTGTCTGCATTTTGTAGCGACAAGCAGAAAACTTCACTTGCAAGCAACGGAAAGTTAACTTTTTCAGAGTGCGGCATGCGGTTTGGGGCGAGTCTTCAATGCCTTTAACATTGTAATGCTTCCCCAGAAAATTGACTAAAGCAGTATATCTTGGAATTAAACTAACCTCAACATCTTGTATCATAAGAACCTTTGAGAAAAATTACCCTCAAGGGTTGTTTGAAATTTACACAGAGAAAAAATACATATTAGAAATACATTGTCAAATAGAGAGGGCAGCCTAAATTGAGAGAGCAATTTTTTGTTTACTCGTAACAAATCACCTGCATTGACAAGGTTCAATGTCCATATTAGGCAGGGGGAATAGAAAGGCAGTCTGTGGACCAAAACTAGCCAGCAAACGTTTCTGTCCAGCCTGCAACAGACTAACATCCATCCACAATCTGGCACTAATCAAGTGTTCTGGGCCCCAATGGGTCGCACCCTTCATCCCCCTTGGCTACGGGCCTGCCATTTACATAGTGCATCTTTTAACTTTTGCTATGGAAGGGGTTATATAGGCCTAGACTAGACTAGGTGTAGTTCCCTCATTATGTCTCCTCAACCAGGGTAGAAAGTGAAACTGCTTGCCTTCTACTGCCTAAATAAACACTTCACATTGTAATCAAATGAACCACTAGTTTCATAAGAATTTCCAATATGCTAAACAAGTTTAGCAACTCGGACTTCCCCTAGAAAATTTAAAAAAAAAAAAAAAAAATCATAGAAACCAGGAACAGACCAGACAATTAATAACAAGAGCCAGGTCTTCTTTGAATTACTTCCAATTGACAATTTTTTTTTCTAGAAAGGAAGGACAGAACCTATGAGTCATTGAATTCCCAATTGCTTTCTCAGAGGACATTTACACTGAACTTGACTGATAAAGAACATTGGTACTACAGCAATATGATTTGGAAAAAGGATTGAGACAACAATGTCACATTTCAAAATTAGGAGATATTGGGTCTGAATTTTGAAAACCAGGTAATCAAAACAGAAACTCTGATCATTTTCCAGGTCGCTGTGATTCTGTGATTAAGACACTTACTCCATGACCTTCATCTCCCAAAGCATTTTCTCGACTGAATGCTGTAAAAGAGAGGGAAGAAAGAAAAGAAAAGAAAATATGAATAGAGGTCTTTGTAGGAATTAACTACTAATGCATTGAAACCAATCTTCATCAGGCTTAGAAAAAAGCGTTCATTTATGTTAGGATGAAGTGAACCAAGTGCATAGATGATGCACAAAGAATGTGAATCACAAGTTTCACAAGCCTGTGTTAGGGCCCCTGGCAGGGTACAGGGGCAGAGCCCTAATTGGAGAGCCGCAGGGGGTAAATCCCCAGAAGCTCTCTCAAATTTGAAGACACAAAATTAGTGCCACAAGAGTTGAGAAGAAATGAGCAGCTATCCCTTCCATTTTTAAATCTGAATACATCAGTTTGATGAAGTTCGAAAATGAAGATGTGAAAGGTGACGTGGTGACCCTGGGATATTAATGAAGAGAGTTGCATAGCAACGCACGCAATCAGTATGGTGGTATCGCGACTATATATAAAAGCTTCACAACAATCAATGGATTAACATTGTTAAATGTGTTTCCATGATCATTAACATGAATATCGATAAACAAGAGGAAATGACGTAAAACTCATTTCTTGCAGTCAGTATGCCAGAAATGATTCAGTTTCTGTTCAACTGAGGTCATTACATGCCTCATTCCCCCCCCCCCTCCCCCCCAATATACCAGAAATGTCAGGCATTTTGTGTAAATCAGATCTGTGTTCATTTTATATTGTTTTATAAAATTTTTGTCTTACCGTCTTCACCTTCGAGGACGTAAGGAGGGGTTGCCCCTCCAACCCCCTTACCCCTTCCCTTCCCCCTGGTTCTGCCCTTGTCTTTGACCTCTGTTAACAACTAACAGGTTATTGTACTCATCAATTGCTAGACCAAGACAAGGAACCAAAATTACAATTTACTCTTAAAACATATTTCCAGGCTTTGGGTGTATATCTATTTGAATTACAATTGTTGTGTTACTATGTTACCATGGAACCATAGAAGTTTCCTTCAAATGACTATTCAAATAATGGACACCTCCCTTCCAATTTCTGTCTTCAAACCCCTCCCCCCCCCCCACCCCCTGGCCCTCTACCTGCATTTGCTTTTTAATTCTCCAGATTGCAATAGCATTTATCTTGTATCACACTATGGCCATTCAAAGGATCCCATTGTGAATTCACTTGAGCATTACCCATTCTAGGCTTTTATGCAATAAAAGACAAACCTACCCTTTCACCAAAACATGTTTCTTCCAAATGCAGTTTCAAAGAATGCTGTGTTTACATCTTTTTAGCACCATAGTTAGTATCACTGTTTGGTCATTCAAAATTTATGTTGTTTAACTTTTTCAAACATATATAGGGAAATATGAAACATAACATGAGAGGCCATTACTAGTAAACACAAATGTCCTCACTGGGGTTACTACTGTTTACATTCAGATGTAAACAAATGTCAAAGCAGAGGAGATTAAACAGATACCTTTCCATGACAGTTTTATTTGTTGGGTTTCTTAAAAGTAGAAGAATCACTCAACTTTCCTTCCGAACCTGTTCAATTTATCAACCAGGGAAGAGGTTTTGAAATCCCAAGGCAAGCTGGCAGGAAGGAAGTATTTCATTTTATATTACAAACAAAAGAACAGGTTGTTTGAACTTCCTGTTCCAGTTTAAAGCCATAACTTCATCTAATAATAGCAATCTTTTATTTGTGTCCATATCCACATAGATCTGCAAAAGTTCCCAATATCATCACCAAACAATAAATTCAATTGTCTCTAATCTCACTGGAATTTAAGTGAAACCATCCTGCCATAAACCAATAGCAGTAGAAGACTCTCATAACAAAGAATGCATTTCATTGAAGATAAAACGGTTGATCTGTCATATCCACTGGGCATAGCTGCTGAGTGGTTCTCTGCTTTAAATACATTTTGTTGGCTTATAGAATACTGCCTAAGTTTACTTTTTATGTTGAATATTGAAAATTGTTCAGCATATCCTCTTAATAATGTGCCATCTCTTGGTGTGGTAGGAATATATGCAGTTTTGCAATATTCCCCAGAAAAGCTACGCCTCATAGTTGTGTGTGATGGATGCAGTAACATCTGAACCGTGCCTTCATCATGTGAAGGCAAGACGCCAAAAAGTTTTACAAAGTGATAAGCTGAAGTACTGGTGGTTGCCACGGAAATTCGGAAATTGTCCACTCTATAAAACAGCTTTAGATGATTGTTTAACTGTTCAGTACAAGTTTGAAGGTAGTCAGTCTGTATAGGCCCCAAATTATAGCTCACTATAATTGCTAGAAGTTTTCAAAAAGTACATAACTGAGAGATAGTCATGTCTCATTGTCACATATAAAACTCACATCTCTTAAGATTTTTTAGAGACAGTTTCTTCCTAAACTGTCTCATCTTAGCTGAGACACCCGAATTAATCTTCCTCTCAGCGCCTCCCTGATGAATGACAGATGTCTCTCTGCAACATGTAGAACAAATCTGAGGCAACCGGAATGTAACACAGCACTTGGCTTCCTGTCTCGGTTGTTCAACTCTGGACAGCTTTGCGCTTTAAATCTGAAAGGAAAAATTTAACCCCACAGAATTAAAATCCAATATGAATGGTGCATTTTCTTCCTTCGAATCGTCGTCGTTCAAAAACATGTACGTAAACATACAACTCCCTTATTGATAGTACAATATCACAAGCATACAGATTCTTTATAAATTCAATCATTCTAGCCTGCGGGCAAATAAATGCTCGCTGCCAAAAAACTCAACATTCGTGATAAATGTTTATCATAAATTGATTGGTAAACACATCCTGTTGGTCATAAAAATCCTCTGTACACACAACTGGAGAGAAAAATTGATTTATCACATGTAATGCACAGGGAATGTCAGCCACAGGAATACAAACTTCATCCACTATTTTGTTGTATTTGTAAAAGTAAAATCTGAACTAAATTCATGACAACTTTAGTGAAATAGTGAATGATAAAGTATATTCCAGGGTGACCTTTGACATTGACAACCCTTAAAGGTACGCTGTATTGGCCCCAAATATGCTAGATATTCAAATATGATCACCTTTGGTCAAAATTCTGAAACTGCTTTTATTACAACCTTCCAGGGAATTTTCCTCACTGGGACATTCAGTCATCTTGTGTGTTCCTTAACAATGTCTTTTCGGCCTATACAGACTACCTTTAAAACCAGTTCACACAGGACATACTTTAATTATACATGTATATGATGTAGTTTTATAATGCACAGAAATCTTTCTTGGAAATATTAACAGAATGGTAGTAAACAGGAGCTGTGTTATTGTTAGTTTACTTTATGGACCGCCTGTTGGTACAATGTTTTCTATGCTGTACTGTCATATCCCAGCTGTTTCAAGGCACTCGTACAGACAGTGTGAGCAATATGAATGTTTCTATCAGATAAAGGTTTGGAATTGTTCATACTGTCAATATGAGTGCTTTGAAGCATGATGTGAGAGAACAGCATAAAGTATTACCAGTATTTAGGAAATTGTCCTAACTGGCTGTCACATGGAATTTAAGGAGTGTTAGCTCAGTGGTTAAAGCCGGTGCCTTCCAATCATAAGGTCCCCGGTTCGAGTCACTTCAAGATTAATGTATGTCGTCCAGTTACAGAGTTATTGACAATTGACAATTCATAATCATGGACGTTAAATATGAATGTAAGAGACTGACTTTCGGTCAGCTTGTGGCTTTGATAAGCGATTGAGGCTTCTTCGCGAGTTCCTGCTTGCAGGAGGATCTAAAATACATATGGAACAAACTATAATGAATTTAGCATTAAATTATGATGGAACATTTAATTTGCAAATTGAAACAGACAAGATGCACCTCAACAATGTCAACAAATACGACTGTTCAATATTGAATTTGAATTTAGGACATGATTTTTACTGCAAATCTATGCTGTTCATAATTGTTTCATCAAGCCATATAAATCAACCCACCAAGCCACTAAATACATGTATGCAGGTCTCATCAAATATGCATTCATAGAACTTTCATTCTTTCAGTGAATTCAGTTAATCTTGCAGTTTTGACATATTTAAACATCCGTTATCACAGTCAACAACACATTAATTTTAGTTTCAAATTTCATATAATTTATTATACTTTAAAAGAAGCATGGGATATCCTGTCTTTGAAAAGGGTCAGTTTTGAAAGAAACGAGCGATAACCTGTTTCCTGATCTCTCTCTCTATAAACCATATTAAAAGCCAACAAAGCTCGGCTAAATGTGCGACATATGCAACAAAAACTGAAGCCAACTCTTTACTCATTAACTTTGTTTTAACACAGATCAACCGAAACAGCAACAAGTTTCAGTTATTACACAGTTTGTCACACCCAACCTCCCCCCCCCCCCCCACAATAAAACAACAACAAAGAAGTAAAAACAGTACAACACACATCAGTTACTGCATGTGCAAGCTTTTGAGGGCAGTCTAACAATATTTGCTGATAATAAGCAGTAATACAGGGCTTATATGAAAATCATGATCATTGTAAGGAAATTATTCCGAGTATTTGACTGAGGATTGTAGAATGAATAATAACCAAGAATGTTTAATTTCTTATAATCTCTGCTGGGAGAATATTGCCACTAAATATATTTTTCTACTCCCAAACAGCAAAATCTATTGCAATATATTCAGCAAGCAAATTGCCCAAATTTTGAGACCTGAGGACAGTATGCCAAAAGAAAGAGGAAAAAAAAAAAAAAATAAATTGTGAAAGTTAATCAAATCTGTCACTGACTTACAATCTTTTGTACCTTATCACATGCAGCACTGACGTAACAGACCGGGCAGCATTAGTGTTAAAACACTCACGTGTCTGCATTTAGCAGTAAAATATGTCAATGGTTGAATGTAAACAAAAGACGAGATTTAATCAATAGCTCTAAATTAACTAAATTACTCAGCAAATATAGTCCTCTTTGACAAGTAAAAACAGACTGGAAGCTCTGGAAATGGACATTAAATATTTGCACAGGTATGGTGGCACTTTTTCTACGAACATATTATGATCAAAATAAAACAAAACTGTTTAAGCAAACTGCTTATCCACAAAAGAGTCTGTGTATTAAGAGAATGTGTAAAAGTAAGGGGGCCTGACGTTTCGATCCTGCTAGGATCAACATATTATTATGAAGGAAGTGCACTTCAAACTAGCAATGACAATTTATCACAAAATGGTAGAATTGTAGCATGAATGCAACAGCATGAGTATGAGTATAAGTTAAATTCCCCCTGGTACTAATGAGTAGGAATACAAGGTCCTCAGCCCACAAGTACGAGTACCTTACTTAAAGGAGTGAAGACTCGCACATAAAGAAATGTCTGATGCCGGTAATCTGACCTAGTTTCGAGTGAGGTGTAACAGATGTGTTAGACACCACCATTGATAACAGAAAATACACACACAGCTTGCTACCGTCAGTAATTAGACACTAGTGTACAGTCAATACATGCAACTACGGTCAATACCCAAAACACAGTGTACATAGCAGAGATGGACATCTCAGCAGGGAGTTGTTATGGAACTCCCTGATCGCAGGTCCAGATAAAAGATAACAAGGTATATCGTTTCATTACTGTCTGCATTTTGTAGCGACAAGAAGAAAACTTCACTTGCAAGCAACGGAAAAATAACTTTTTTCAGAGGGCGGCACACGGTTTTGGGCGAGTATTCAATGCCTTTAATTTTGCACTAGTGTCTAAAATACACTGTTAATTGTCCTTAGTACCAGTACATGTACAAATCCTTGCATGAGGACAATTGCAGGTACAGGCAATTATGCTAGAATATCAGTATGAGTGCAGACTCACTACAGGTCTGCAAAATGTATACCATATACAGGGATGTGCCCAGGATCTTCTGAGTGCCGGGTATACTGATCGCCGTCCTGGGGGAGGGGTCTAAGATTGTTGAAGGTGCTCAGATGCCAAATGCTGGCACTTGTGTAGCTTTTGAAGCACATACACAAGTACTAGTTTTGCTAACAATTTACATTTTAAAATTTTTGTTTCAATTTATGTTGAATATATTGTTAGGAATGTAGGGATTTTAGATGAAAATAGTGCTGGGCGGGATTCACGATTTTTAAAACAGTGCTGGGTGGTAATTTTTAGTGCTGGGCGGGGCCGCCCAGTGCCGCCCAGCGTGGGCACATCCCTGCATATATATATACTGATGCAATATGACACTCACAAACCAGCAACATTCATGTAGAAATAAACTTCTTTACTGAACTATTAGAAATTAATGTACTTTGTGTTGGAAAGATCTAACATAAAAGGAAGGAGGAAGTGATATTTTTTTGGCGAAAGTTAAATAAATAACTTACGCCTTGTGATTGAGTTGAAATGCACTTAAAATTGGCCTACCTGAATATAACATTGGGGAAGTAAGTAACACTAGATACCTCTAGCAACACATTATCACCAACAGGATGAAAGCATGGGAAATTCCCCTTGGAACTTAACTTGGCAGTAAAATTGATTAGCTGAATTTGGAAACCAATAAGGAATCATTAGGGAGGCAGTAGAGGGTAAGGGAAGTTGGGAAAGGCCCAGGGGGCAGGGCAAGACAGGACAGAGGGGGAAGAGGCACAGGAGGCTGACTGGAAACGAGTTTGGAAGTTACATACACTTGAATTGATAAAATGTTATAAATGGTGCTCCTTCTCAATTATACTGTAGTTTATTGCACGACACACTCGGCACTCCTTGAATCAATATATTAGTAAGTAGCTGAACAGCATACCAGAGGATGAACAGTATCCAACCATGATGCTAAATATATCTCTATTTATAACTGTTAGCCTACATCGTAATTTTTCAATGATGATCCCACAGAGTTAATAACAGCCATATGGTTTCTACGGTTCAATTGTTTCATTAAACGCTGTATCTATGACTAAACCATCTGCCAGCACGCTTTCCCTACGGTCAAAGATATAATCAACTGTTCATTATGCCTTCATCTTGAGGGTGAAGGACAATATCATGACCATGGGCTGTTGATGAAGGTGCATAGTTGACGACAACAGATGAGAAATGATGGAGAATATATCTCATCTCTATTCATCATTAAGAACTGTTATTGACTTTGAAACACGATCTCGAGAGGATGCGGAATTTAGCTAAGTTTCATAATCACGTTCTCGCTTAAATAGTATTAATCAAACTCCTTTGGCAAGACAGCTCAGTATACTACTACTACAATAATATACATAACATATGTTACACATTAAGCAATTCACTCTCCATTATTGAATTTTCGAATGAAATGATTTCTTATAGAGATTCAATTGCATTGATACTGTACTACACAGGCAGATATAAGAAGAAAAATATAAAATTACAAGTTTTCTTTTCTCATTATTTATCGATGATTCAACGTAGTGTAATTTAGATTTCAAATCTGCGGAAAGTGTCCAAGAGAGGTACTGTCGCAGGTGGTGATAATATTCCTCATTGTACAGATATATATAATTGGAATCTAATAATATAACTTTCAAAGCTAGTGGTGACTTGTTAAATTATTTCAATATACTCATGGGGGAGGGGGAGGTGGATGAGGCATTGGGAGGGGGCAGAGCGATATCTACGGCTCTGTTAGGACCGACATGACAGCGTCTTCTGCATAACTGACCCGGATTGACCTTGGAGTGAATTTCTTAAGGCAGTGTTTCCATAGGTATTGATAAAGTTCTGGCAACTAATTGAAACTACAATCATCTCATAACAAAGAAATTTACTATAGCCTGACACATCAAGTTTCACTTAAATAGAAAATGTAAAGAAACTACACTTCATAACACAATCAACAGTAATTTAAAGGTCTGCTGTATAGACCCCAACTACAGCATGCTATCAGTGAAAAGTTTCTTGAGATTACGTAATCGAGCTGCCTTGGTCATAAAATGACCTCTTTTAACCAATTAGTCTGCAACGCCTGCCACTTATTTTCTTCTGGTATGAGGGTCTTTGTGTGAACGCTGTATGATTAACTACACTGTAGACATGAACATATTTCCACACAGTTTTTTATTCAAAGAGCCTAATGGTGTTAACAAGCTATGCAGGCTAATCTTAGAGCTTTAGGTGGCATTACCATCTGTGGCAGGTCGATTAGGTAATCATAAAACTGCCCTAGCTATTGCGTACTATATTTAGAGCCAATAAAGCAGATCTTTAAGCAATAGCCTCAAGATTTTATTCTTACTTCTACACACCAACTAGCAAAATACTTCTGTAATTATGAGTTCTTGCTCCCCTTCTCTTTTCATCCTGCAATGAAATTTATTGTTAACACTGCTCCATATATACAGCAGTCATTAACTTGCCCACAGCGAGTGTATAACCACCAGTTCCATCTTTAAACCTAAAAGATGATCTCTTTTAATTCCATTGGTATTAAATTTAAAGACAAGTGCCAAGCTTACCCATACATGCCCCAACAAGGTACATAATCTCTGTGTGCCACAGCATTATCTCATCCAGTCTGAGTGTTAGCTCAGTGGTTAACGCCGGTGCCTTTCAATCATAAGTTCCCCGGTTCGAGTCACTCCAAGATTAATGTATGTCGTCCAGTTACAGAGTTGTTGACAATTGACAACTCATAATCATGGAAGTTAAATATGAATCTAAGAGACTGACTTCCGTCAGCTGCGGCTTTGATAAGCCAATGAGGCTTCTTCGCGAGTTCCTGCTTGCAGGAGGATCTAAAATACATACATACACACATACATACATCGTCCAGTTACGTGGAATCAGCCTGATTTTTATTACTTTTCTACAGTACCTCTTCACATACTGCTAGTCACATACAACCTTATATGGAGATCTATAATGTATGTTATAGACACACAAAAAAACGCCTGTACTAGCAGCTCTAGAAAGCCATTTCAACTTGCCAATAGGTGTCTGTATTCTACCGGAATGTTTTTTTAAAAACTGCATTTCTAGTGCGTAACCCGAGAATGGAACTCGATACTCTATATATGATTCATGCATTTTCATTTCATCTACATGCCAGACTACAACAAAGACGTATAACTTGTAAATTATTAGTAATATTATTGTACGTTTTCTTTCGCTTTTTCCTCATACTAGTGACAACATGCCTTTTTTATTACTATTTCATGCATTGCTACTATAGATAAGAAAGACAATACCCTACCTATACAAAATTCCCTCAAAATTTCTTTCGTTTCCTGAAGATCCCCAATTCCTTGCGCGAGTCAAAATTACCTGAGCGATTTAATTTAACGGTGGTTTAATCTCTCACTCTGGTGTGGTTCTCTGTCCTCATTCCCTTTGAATCTTCTTTGATTGCCACGAAAATGATAAAGGATTAAATTGCAATCAAGTCAACGGTAAATTATCAATCCAGGCAGGCTTTCTGGAGATGAACTATTAAAGCAATATGGCAATAATAAACACGAAAACAGCCTGCTCAGTTCTGTAGACTACATTGCATTTTCAAAATTGCCATTTAGAGCATGTGTGCAAAAAACGGTGGCTTGTCGATGGAATGCGGGCCAACAAGAAAATGGGCCACCCAGGGGGCTTCAAAGCTCTACTAATGCAGCCTGTAGAACTTTATACGATCAGAAGCAATGTGTTTTCTCCGACCATATTTATTGATAGTCGACTGAAAAGATGAAATCACATTACGATCGAAAAGATTGTTTTTCAATTAAAAGTGAAATTTCTGTTTTAATTTAAGGGAATGCATATTCATTAAGTGTTGCTGTCCACAGCTTAAATACAAATTTGCACTGTGACTTGTAACTTCAACTTCCAAGTGTCCTCACCTGCTCAGATAGACTCTACATGGCACATTGTATTCATGCTTTACTTGCTTTAAGCTCAATAAACCTTTATTATCCATACCACATTCACTTTCTGCATGTAAGTACTGCTCCTAATTTCTTGCAGTTTTAGCCTTTCACTCCACCATGTGAAAATCTCCTTTTCCTTTCTATGAATTTTTTCTTTGTTTGCCAACGGGCACTATGGTTCATTGCTTAGTGGAATATTAAAGTATCGTATATCATCACCCAATATAATAATATTTAAACCCACTCATGCCAACTATTTACCAACAATTCCAAGTTTGGGTACAATCTAATTTAAGGTTGGCCCCTCCCATAAAATTGGGCCGATAAAATTTTGAGACTAAATGGTCCCAAATATATTTGGTCCAAACAAAGTTGCTCAAATATATATTCCCCCCCCCCGAAAAAGTGAATCCCCAAAAATGTGGGCCCAAATGGTCCCGTAAATATTGCGCCCAACAAATTTGCGCCAATAGAATGTGTCCCTAAGTGCATTTGAGGGCACAGAATTTTTAGGGGCCCAGATGGCCTACATGTACTAGCTATTAACCAACAACTGTATACCAAGTTTGACTATAATTCGACTTAAGGTTGCAGAATTGTTGCAATGTAAATATTTTTATGTTTGACCCCATAGAACCTCATTAATATTCACAAGGTCAAGACCTAAAGCAGTAGGACACACCTTCTCACTATAATACATCTACACATAGCAAGTATAACAAATATCCATCTAGAGCTCAGTTGTTGAGTAACCGCTGACCCTAACCAAGTGTCAAACACGCAGACACATGCCAACCTGACCGCATAGATTCCTTTGCTTCCAGAAAGGAACCAAAAAATCCTAAGAGTGTAACAACAAACTTAATGAATTTGGACACCAGCAAACACTAAATAGTGTTCATATCAGTTTGCCATGTCTGGTATACCATGTTAAGCTTCATTTTGTGATTAATTCTATCTCTGTCGTTGGATGACGAGCTACATTAATGAAGATTCACCATTGAGAATGTGCAATGAAAGTTAACTTTTTAATAGCACTTGCTAAGAAATATGACCAGTTCACTCTAGGCATGGTAGAACAAGAGTGCCAAGGTATTGGGGGAGACAGGTAAGCACCGAGCTAGGTAAATATGATGAACGACTAAATACAGTTTACATTTACTCAAGTATTCGAAAAAAAAACCTGCTTGTATTTTTGCCCGCCCTTTCGCTCGGAATTCCTCTTTTCTACTTATTTCTTCTTTACAAATTTTAAATTTTGCTTCTTTTGATACCATCATATACGGTTATTGGATTTTGTGATATATATGTTGACAGAAATAATTTCGACACAAGTTTAAAGCACGTTGAACTTCTAAATCATTATACAGCCTTTCATCCAGTGATATAGGTTGCTGCTGCAACGTTAATTGATTTATAATGCTTGGTCAAACACAATCAGTTTTCAAATCCAAAATGGAAATGCTGAACAGTTGCATTCAGATTGGTAAAAAAATAGCTTGGGGTTACAGATTATAATACCGTACATGTACTTTATCCACTTCATGATAGAAGTGTGGAAGAAATGATTCACCAACTTTCATCGTACATAATCTGCTTCAATTTGCGTACTATTACTAGATGAAACATTTCACCCAGGGGGATATTTCAGTATTTAAAGGTAGTCAGTATAGGCCCCAAATTATACCAAAAAGTACTTTCCTGGAGGTCTTTACTCTCCAAATTGTTCTCAGACAATTTTAATAAGCACACAAGATGGCTAAATGTGCCAGTGAGGACAATTTCCTCTAAGGTCGCAATAAATACAGTTTCAGAATTTTGACCAAAGGTGACCATATTTGAATATCTAGCATATTTGGGGCCAATACAGCATACCGTTAACAATCAGTGTTGTATATGAATCTCATTTACTATGGTGATCTGTGCACAAAAACTACTATATCTATGTAATTTGTGTGTAGCAATATGCTAAATTTTTTTATTTTGATATTACTAAATTACTCCTCATACAGGTTCCTTTAAATATAATATAAGTCAGACTAAACAAACAAAAAGTCCTCTAGCAATTAACTTCAAGGAATGTCATTGTTACTGCTCACAGTGTTGCTTTGCATTACATATTTTCATTGCGATCAGAAAGTGGATAACGTGTAACATATGTTTTAATCTGTGTTAGGAAGGTGGAGAAAATCTATTCTTTCTTCAAGAATGTAAAATGCTTTATGTAAGGTTCAAGATTTGTTTTTACTTTTATGAACAGATATAAAAAATAAATAAAAAAGACTACAATTATGTAATTGATACTAAGAAATAGCAAGCTTAGAAATTGAAGCAAAACGGAGCAGAAATTAGGGGAGGTGGTTTAACAATTGAGCTGTTGTGTTTTGTAAGCATTATACTGTTTTCAAAGTATTGTACATTATGTTGTTCTGTTAAAAACCCCAAAAATGTTCCTAAGTAACTTTCTCAAAATCGCTATTAACATTTGTTTCTGACTTAATTTAGCTTCTTTGTCCAATTCTCCTTTGCTTTTTTTTCTAGCTTACTAAATCTAGATCTCCCTATTTTTGTTTCACACTGGTTGGCAGGTCTGCTGAATGACTAAGTACTATCTTATTGAGATGGACAAAGCTGCACTGAGCTTCCCAAGCAACATTTCTAATCGATGTGACATGCCATGTGTGGTGGCTTCAAGGGGTTCATTTGTATATTCTGGTAATGAATCATCGACACCATTTCTCACACATGATATACATCCACACTAGCAGTGCAACTGACGATACAGTCGGATGTGGGTCATTCCAT
>KN890095.1:7039-28774 GCA_000934455.1 Apostichopus parvimensis
ACCTTCTCTTGAATATGTCCCCCTGAAGAACAGACCTTCTCTTCAATATGTCCCCTGAATAGAAATTACAGTTTGAAGAGATTGACTGTTTACTTCTTTGTTTTTTGAGTTCATAGCATACAGTAAACACACTGTACATAACATTTTAATTCTAATATACTAGAGCCAATGACTTTACTTGCCATATATTAGTAAAACATAATGACTTTCTATTGAACATTGCTGGTGGTATAAAATATCTGATCAATCAAACAGGGTGCACTGATGCTTTTGCCTGATTACTGTAAATGATCGCAGTTTTCAACTTACAAACTAACCTTACACTAGAAGTAGATCAAGGCATAATTTATTCTGCACCCCGTAGCAAAATTTAGGTTGCTCAGTTAGCTTCAGAATACCCTGAATGCTGAAATGTTCAATTCTTGCAGAGAAAGAAAGAAAATGTCATGTCAAAGAGACAATTTCCATTTCCGGTGTACGTGACAACAAGCATTTGATAGAAAATGAAGGGGAAAAAACAGTTACTCTACATTTCTCACCCAGGTTTAATAACTTGTAGCAAAACATAGGAGTCTGCTAGTCGAGTTTGCCCTAAAACAATTGCATGTAGGTTTTGGTACATTGCCAATACTACAATTCAATGCAAGTTTTACTTGCATGAGTTGCCAAACTTGTGTCATTTTGAAAAATGACAAAAGTAGGTAAATTTGAAGATCTTTGTTGTGTAGATACTTACCATTGATGAAAGAGTACGAGAACAAACTTTTTGGAATAAAAAATGAAACCATTAATTATTCCCTAATTACCATTCATTAGGTGAACACATTAATGTAGTAGGGTGCATGTGTTCCACTCATTGTATTATATTTGGGAGTACTGTTAGATGCCATAAGACAGGTTGCACAAATTCTAGGAATTGATGACCATATCTATCAAAGTTCCTTCAAGAGAGTGAAGCAGTTTGTCCACGTGTAAATATCAAGGGCACCAGGCCTTTAAAAACAAAACTTCATCAAAACTCAAAAACTTTTCTAGGTTTAAGTACTATAGCTATGGTAACTTAACTAGTAAAAATGTGAAAGAATGCAGACACCAGATAATATCAGCAATTGAGATAAGCTTTCTCCCTGAACATTCCATCTCTTCTTACATAAGTACCCGTTTCTCTAGATTGAATTGTGACCACCATTCATACGATCTAACATTTCTCTGCTTTAACCCTAACAGGTAGAATATGCCTCCATGTTCTATTGAACAAATTACAGAGCAGCTTTACATTAAGTGCAGTAATTCCTATTCTGATAGTTAATGCAACAATAAATCTACAACTAGTAATCATGGAAAATAAACATTAGTGATGTAAATTAGTATAGTATCCATTTTATTTTTCGTATTCATATTCTAAGGGATTTTGTCATTTTGTTACTTAAATTTACTTAAAATTCCCTTTTTTCTTTTTAGGAATTTCACTGTAAATCTATAGTATTTTTACAATTATTCCCTTGTTTTTATATATCTATATTTTTATATTAATATTTAAGCTGTGTCAATTTTATTCTTCATATTCATATTTTAAGGGTTTTGTTATTTTGTTGTCATTGTAAAGCGCTGCTTAAGCATGAAAAGAGCGCTATATAAATTTGGTAAAATAATAATAATAATAATATCCCAGAAACTGGCAGACCTACAATGAAAAGATCTACCCAGTCCAATTTCACTCTGGAAATAGTCCTGAATATTTTACCTAGAGCTTTTTTTAATTTGTTATTGTTGTCAAAACAGAGGGTGAAACATCTCCTGTGTTTGTTGACCATGTATACATACTTTTTTCTGTTATATGCTAATTTTATTTCCATTTGCATTCAATTTAACGAAATCTGTTTGTGTTCCATACTGGATTGAATCAATGTATAGAGTGTAGATGCTGTGATGTATGAACCAATACAAACTGTCAGTTTACACGCTTTTGTGCAGAGTAAGTTACCTTTGTACCCTTCTAGCCAGCTGGCAATATTCATATTTAAGTTAATTTCGGGTAGGTCTGCCTGCACTAAGCTTAGGGTGATATCTGATGCTTACGTCTTTGCGCTGCATATATATTACAAATTAATAACTAACAGACATCAGATAAATTGCCCTGTTGAAGTGTAAGGCTTTACTTTCCTACAAAGACGAACGGTGGAAATCGCATGGGAGCAATATTGGGGATATTTTTTATCACTAGTATATAAATTAAGACCAAGCATTAAGACCAACTCCTTGTGTGTTAGAAAACAAAACCATAATAAAAAACACAAGAAAAAGTCAAAAGTTACTTATGCAGCATTCATACAACATGTTGAGAGAGCTTCTTCAAGAAGATGAAGTCCAAAACACAGCCGAATAATGTCACAATAAGCGTGATTCTTAATCAAGGAAGATGCAAACAGAATTAGGCTCTTTACTCCGAATGGTAGATTTGTAAGGGAGATGGACATTTACCTGGTAAAGGGTCAATGGAGCTAATGCTTAAGTTACCAGTGAATAGGCTAAGTAGATTGTGCAATAGTTAAAGTCAAGACAGGTAACAGAGGAGTGCAGTAACATGTAATCCACTTCTCATAGTTTATTTGTTTCTCTTTACAATTGGGATAAGGAGTAAATATATGCTAATACCAAATAGTAGCACCTGTTGAGATCACACTATATTTAGACCAGCATATTTTAAAGCAGTTAACTACTACAAGCAGTTTGGAGAATCAACAGACAGTGGCTCTTTGAAGGTACTTTTTTATACTTTTTCATATCAAAACAGTTCCCTTGTTTGTTCCCTAATCTAAATGCCTTCAACAAATCATATATATTGACAGAATTGCAAATTGTTGAAAATTTATGATTCATATATAATTTACATAATTATGACCGAGTCATGTCTGTTTTAGAATCCAATAAAATCATTACTTAATTGCTAATGTTTGATCACTTGGTACAAATAAAACCAAGGAAAGGTTTATTTATTGCAAGTGTACTCACATTTGAGATGTTGTACAGTAGCTTATTTCCATTCCAAATATTAGCACCAAACATATACACAGGTGTTAGAACAAATGACTCTGGACTTAACCTACATTATGTCTTAATATGTTTCTTCCTATAGAGATGGACTATAAGACCTCTGTGCTGTCAAACTACTGTATCTTTTCTATTTACAGCTCTGCTTGTTCTGGTCGAGACTTTTACTAACATTGTGGACAAAAAAATAATAGATGAACTTGAAGGTTCCCAGCAGAACTGAAAAACTATTGACATAAACTATAAGAAGAAATTTGATAAGTCCCAATCAGAGAATAATTTAGTGATGAATTTTGTGTATCCCTTTAAAAGCTCTGAACTTTTACTCAGATTATAAAATACTATGTTTCCTGTGTACCGAACCGTGGCACATCTTTGCAATAGCAATTTGCCATTTTACAAACATTTTGCTATGCAATACACGATATGTTATTCCCTGCTAATGTCTTTGCTAAAAGGGCTACTTACGTGGTAACACTGTGGACGGAAAGATAATATATGAACTTGTAGGCTCCCTACAGAAACTATTAAATGAAAGTATACGCCCTAAATGTTCGTAATGAAAAGGGGCCACTCATACTATGGTTATGTTGTTAGGAGTCCACAGCGGGGATATGTGAAACTGATAGAGAATAACAGGTACGTACCTCTTGGGGCAAGTTGGCCTATTTCTTGGGGATGTGCAAAAGTAAACTTAGGCTTCAATTCTATCTTTATAAAGGTTAACAGCTCATATCAACATTTAATGTAACATATTTGCATTGACTCCACCATACTTCCCCCCCCCCCCACCTCCCGTAATATTACACATTTGGGTCATAATCTCAAAGTAAAAACCCAACACAAACTGTTATTTGCAATTGAATCCTTCCTAAGCTGCTTCACACCATCACTTGTTCAGTATCTTATTTGATTAACGCAAATCCTGGGGAAAACCTTGTAGGAGCACAGAACATCTTGTCAACCCACTCAATGTTTTCTTGCCATTTTGGAAAGCTAGCAATGCCAACGACCATACTTGTTTCCCTAACTTTTTCATATGCAAAAATTCTCTCAGGTTGTATGCTAGGTTCCAGCACGCTGTTCTATTATGTTATGCAGTATTTTTCAAGGAAGTATATATCTGTTACCAATGCTATAACTTTAGGATTGCTCAGTACCTACTATAGTCAACTTTAGGTACCTATGTGCTGTCGTTAGCTACTGATGTCAAACGCTATAATAATAAAGCTAACTTTGATCAAACTACAACTTATGCAACAAAAAGATGTTTTGCATATCAACACAAAGACATCAGAGTGATTGAAATCCTTACTTTTCTGATATAACAAACCAAACTATTGGACCATTTACCTTTGAAGAAGTAATAATGTCCCTGGCAAAGCTACCTGAAATGTCTATCCATGGGTGAAAACCAGAACACAGGCTGCTCTGTGGTTCCTTACCAATACTGACTCAATATGAAATGCTAGATTTTTGTGAAAATATGAAATGAAACAAAGGCAAAATAAACGGTTCTGTGGTACTATGACATCACCGTTTAAGAAAATGGCAGCCTCCAACATGGCTTGGGAAGTACAGTATCTCCCAACTAGACAAAGATGTTCCTTAGATGTTTGAAGGGGATGGGTGGGGAAAGGGGATTGGTGGGGAAAGGGGATGGGTGGAGGGAAGGGGATGGGTGGGGAAAGGGGATGGGTGGGGAAAGGGGATGGGTGGGAAAAGGGGATGGATGGGGGAAGGTGATGGGGGAAAGGGGATTGGTGGGAAAGGGTATGGGTGGGTAAAGGGGATCACAATTATCCCTGTCATATTGCAAATATGATCGTTGGGTTTGCTTCTTTGTTAGGCTGTAGATTCTAGCTTCATCATATTCATTCCTATCAGCCAGATGAAAGGTTGTGTTAAACATGCCACGACAGTAACCAGTGCTGTTGCCATGACAGTAACCAGTTCTGTAGATTCATATCATTAGTGCCTGTGCTAGTATCATTTAAGCATGATGTAAATGTCCGGAGAGAAATTGCAGGAACAACTTGGATAGGACGAGAGAAAATGAAAAGGTCTGTGTGCAGCTCAAGGATTTACACATCAGGAAGAACACTACAACACATAAACCTTTGTTAACTACTTAAAGACCCCTGGTTTTGCAATGTACAGGCTACATGATAAACTAAACATCGGGAAGAACACTAACTAAACATCAGTAAGCACTACAGCACATGAATCTTTGTTAACTACTTAAAGACCCCTGCAATGTACAGGCTACATGATAAACTAAACGTGGTAAATCATGTTTGTATCCCCTCTAGACTCCAGAATGTAAATTATACACTCTAAAACTGTATTAGGTATAGCTTTTATTTGTTAATAATGAATCAAAATAAAATAACCAAAATTGAAACATTTTTACAGAAAGAAAAATTTGATAAATTCTTTCCCAAGCTGGTTTGGGGCTGTATAAATAATGACCATCCAAAAGTTTTATAAAGAACGTCTTCTTATCATCAATAAAAGTTTCCGCTGAGCAAGTTTCTGGGTTAAAATGTAATTTAAAATTGATTGTATTGTAAGAAAGCAAAACTTGAAAAGTAGTGGAAGGTGAGTTGTGTAAAATGCAAATTATTAACAATGTAATTATTATAAAAAGAGAGAAAAGGGAAGAAAATGAAAAACAGCAAAGCATCGAGTAATTTATCTGTGGAAGAAATGCAACAAACCTAAGATAAGTAAAATGAATATGAAAAAAAATGAAGATCAAAGAAGGAAAAATTACGATGATGTTAACATACTTTAACACCAACGAAAAACGTGGTCGATCTAAAGGAGTGGTTCATACAGAAAAACCGTGCAGACTTCTACGTATCGCGAGTACAAGGCCTGAAGCCTAGCCCTTCTTCACAGACAGACAGACAGACAGACACTGATTAAATATTAGCGCCTGCGCACGACTAGCAGGAAAACCCTGCTTTGAGTAGAACTGCTGGTGCACAACAGCCTTCTACAGTAAAGCCAAACAATACACTTATTTTGAATACCCAACTCACACATGAATGTCACTTACATGACCTCATCATGTTACAACCCTTCCTTCGGCAACCATCACCACAGTTGTGAGATAGATCATTGAGCTGCACCACTGGGTAAACATCCACAGAAATCAGCCCGCCAAATAACATCATGCACAATTTAGTGATCCGCCATTTTGAATCGTACCATGTGACACTCTTGGTGGGAACTAACCATGGGTAGCACATTTTCCAATGCACACATTTAAACATGCCACGTCCATGAACAATAAAATGCAGACTGATTTGGGCACAAGCTTTAATGTCGCACAGCTTCTAATGTAATAGGAAATAACTCCGTACAAGCATTATTATTCTTTACTCCTTATTCTGCAAGTTTTAACATTACAATTAAACAGGTAGGAGAGTCCAAAGTGTGTCACGACTTATAATACAAAGAACAATGTGAAATGCAATTAATGTTACAAAAAAATCATTGTTCATACAGGAAAGACTAGATCAACAATATCTTAAACAAACTTGCAAATCCAATGAAAATCTTTTCCCAAACGTTGAATACAAGCAAGCACAAATGCATCTTTCAACATAAGCAGTCACAGGCCAGACGCGCAAGCCTTGTAGCAGACAGAGCCAACGCCTATGCTATGGTAATGTATAAATGAGCATCTCTGACCTATGATTCTATTATGCTGCCAAATGCATCCAACGTTAAGCCCAAAACTTACAGCAAAAATATAACTTTGATCATCAAAAGCATGCTTACGTGAACATTAAATTCACAAAAGTAGCAAAAAAGCCTCAAAGTGATCTACAATCCATAAAACTCACCGTCAAACGTGAAAAATATCATGCTTCATGCACTAGGAAAATTGGTGCTTATGAATCCTGTAGTGCCGACTAAGTCAGCACCCATAGAACTGAAGCGAACGGTGCCCAGTTGAGCGATCTGATCCAGTCACATAGTTACTCCACACTGCCCTTACAGTAGAGAGAGCACTCACTGCTAGTTCAATGTTAAAACTTGCCAGCATTCAAAATCAGACAACAGTCAATCCACTTCACATGCTGCTGCACTGAGCTTACAGTGTAGTGTGTGATGTATTCACTATGACCTACAGGTCACCAGACAGGCAAGCCAGACATACAGCAAACCGTACAAGTAACGGGGCAACACATTCTGCTGATAACTGGTAACTACTCACGTTCAAAGGGGTACG
This sequence comes from Apostichopus parvimensis, assembly GCA_000934455.1. Classification (NCBI taxonomy): domain Eukaryota; kingdom Metazoa; phylum Echinodermata; class Holothuroidea; order Aspidochirotida; family Stichopodidae; genus Apostichopus; species Apostichopus parvimensis. The sequence goes on from KN890095.1 coordinate 14,337, forward strand.
GTATAGGCCGGGTACGTGACAAATCAGTGTATTTTGCCTACTTTTCTCCTACTTAGGGCTCATTCAACATTATAGGATAAGCTCGATGAGATAAAACACTTGATGTTACATTAATTGTATGCATATATCATATCACAGGGATCAAACTCTGTGCTAGGCAAGGCAAAAATAACATAAATACATGTTATGAACATAACTTAAGATTGCTCCCATTGCAGCATTGTCAACCCTATATTCAAATGGTATTACCCAAGTTCTCTGAATATGATACTTAATCTGAACAATCTAACCATAATTTCAAAAACCAATAAAAAAAATTACCTGTACTGGTTTACACCAAACAGCAGAAGGACAAAAGACAGTTTAAACATCAGGCTCCAACAATCAATGTTAAGTGCTTGAATATTACCGCTGTAAATCAAGAAGAGAAGTTACACTCGTTTTACATACGTATACACATACGTACACACATACGTATACACATACGTATACACATACGTACACACATACGTACACACATACCTACAGTAGGGCCATTTCAAATACGCTTGTCTGAAATCAACAAAATAAAATGAAATATACAGTAGCGTATGACTGCCATCGTAAATGTATAATAGAAGCAAAATCATTCTTTTTCTTTTACAATTATTACAATGTAAATTTAGCACAAATTATTAGGCGCAATCAATACTAAGGAAGCCTAAAATGGTTATCCTCGATCTTCACTGACATCAAACTTGTATCAGTTCAGCCCTATTAGCATTCACAGCAAAATTACTGATGTTTCATAAATAAGCAAAAGTAAGGTTATACGATCAGGCTTACAGTTTCAATTTCATACAAATGCAAAGTTTGGTTGAACGATGTGGCTCTCCGGCTTTCGATAGAGGGCGCTGTCATATTGGTTCTAATATGCGTAATTTGTAATCAAAATAACATGATCTTGTGAAAGCTCTCACACGTAAGCATGAGATCACACTGGGTTAACTGGCTTACATATGCACTAGTTCCAAGGTTCCACATTTGCAGTTTGGCCAACAAAAATTAAAAAAAAAACAGGCTGTATATAGAAAAGCAGGATAAGGTGCTTCAAATGATTAATTTGACATAAAACTTCAAAATATGTTATAAAAGATCTCTTCTTCAGTAACTACCAACAAGCAACAAATTGTGTACTAGTGATCAATCCTGTACATTACTGTACAGTCTGCAGTCAGAGACAACAACTTGCCAAGTTTCTACTAGATAGCACAGCGCCCCCTATGTACTTCATGCAAGCCTGGAGAACCCCATTTGGAAATGCAGGTACTGTGGAATAATGCATGTAAGTAAATCAAACTACTTCTATTTCTGAATTGCTATCCTTCCTTTCCTTGCAACAGATAAGAAATTGATTGACCAGAAAGTCTCTATCACAGATAGATTCCACTAATTTGTAAGTCACTTGAAAACTGCACAGTTAAGAACATCACACATGTAACTACAACTAACTTAATGTTCTTCTCTAACTCAGCCAGTGGCCTAGCCTCGCTGTTTCACAGGGTGGCCAGCTCGCCCCTCATTTTGCCCACCTTGCCCCTCTTTTAACCTACTTTGACCGCCCGGCCCATCTTTCAACTGCCCTTGTCATTTTTTTTGAGGGGTTTTCACTGTTAAAAACCTGCCTACCAATGTGCCAGCATTTCATTTGGAAAAACACTAGCCTATCCTTCCATCAAATCCTTGTAGTGGTCACTATTACTATGGTGGATACTGCTGGTAATGTTGATCCAAGAAAGTGATGGTGTTGTATCATAACTTCGTCACACATGTTATGAATTTGTGTAAAAGTAGTTGGCCTGACGTTTCGATCCTAGCAGGATCTTCTTCATGTTATGAATTTCACGATAACTATCGTGGACTATTGCAAGCCATCCAAGGAGGCATTTGACAGTCGGTTATTACAGAAAAGGACTTGGGATGCTAACTCTAAAGACATTGACAATTTCCATCGACATTGACTCTGTTCTTTGGCTGGTAGGAATATACCAACAGGGAAGCCAAGGCAGACTGGATTGCTTATTCAAAACATCATCAATAACATACAACGCATATTTAATTCTATCAAATAGTAATATAATTATGCTGGTTCCAGACAACTTGGTCCGGATATCTGTCTGCTGTATCCTTGACACAGATTTAACTAAAGGTCTCTGTACTGTTCGTCTGTGTGCGTGTAACAGCTACAGACTACACTAATACCTTACTAAATGTTAACTACAGTGCTAGTTCTAACAAAAAACCACCAACTAGCTAAATACAGTACTAAATACTAAATACATAAGTCCTTAATTATAGTTTGAAGTTTATTAAAGTTTGAAGTTGATTAAAATCCAGTATAAATATGTAAAATACATAAATGCTTCCATCAATTGCAGCAAGTTACAGCATTTGTACTTGCTCTCAATATTAAATCGTAAAACGAGACTTGTTTGAAACTGCAATATCCCAGATATTAATCTGTCAACACACTTCTCCAAAGTTACAAATCCAGTGAGAAACCTTACATTATCAATTCCTGAACAATGTGAATACAAGCAGCTTCTTGAAATATCTACCTAAATTAGTGAATCCACCGGTATCCGTGTACCCATCTGATGCGATACTACCCGGTTCCTAATTTTCTACCCGAATCCTACGCAAAGTGTGCTTTTTTTCCCAATGAATAAGTGTGGTGTTAGGCTACCATGTGGTCGAAGATTACAGCAATAATGAAAGTATTCCATGGATGTATTTTAACTGCGTCACAACTTCAGCAAATGAACAGATGGTTAGGCTAGATTTCCCCATTGACTTAGTATGGTGTTAGGCTACCATGTGCAAGAAATTGAAAGAATTCTCCCAATTATTATTTTTTTATTCGTTTATTTCATACAAGGAAAGACTGACAAGGAAATTTACGAGATGTTACTAATGGATTATAGGCGGGATAACTAAAAAATAATAATCGCAATAGAGGTGGAGAGCAAACATATGCAGCGGCGGCAGTGCGATGTTAATTATATGAAGTTATTAACAAGTTAATGAAAGAAACAAATGCAAATAGAAATTATTGAGGAAGGTTTCAAACCTTATCTTACACCTATTTGAACATGAAAACATTGTCAGTGGAATATATAATTCATTTAGCATAGCATCCAATATGTAATTTCTTGAAAATCGCGATACACAAGGGTACACAATTTTTTCTGGGTACCCAGATACCTGACGGGTACCCGGTTCCCGATTTTTGGACCTGGTGTAAACAGTAACCTATATGGCCATCTTTTGTCAGTATCTTCTTCATTTTCTTTGACACTGCTACTGTTTGCAACTTTAAGCCATTAATTCGTTTAATCATATAAAAGTCAAAATAACCAAAATCACTATATCAACACAGCCAAAACAAACTCAAGGGGATATCTTTAACACATTACAACTTCAAATACATTCCACACAAAAAACACAATTACATCTATGATATCATCTATGAATTCAAAGTTTTTGCATTGCATTTCATCCTCTGGTATAGTTCCTACCTAGGCCTCCCTTACCCTACTTACTCATGAATAAAATAGTAAAGGGTAACCTTTGAAAACCTTTTTACCTCAGGAAATAGATCTGCATTACTTCCAAATATAACTGATGACCTAAGAACAAATAACAAGGCTTTCCTGAAGTGTCAATCACAGGCCAATGGTCAAAGGCTTAGGGTGTGCCTTAAGCCAAGTCTGCAATATATTATACAACATGACCCACTACTTACACCTGATCAGTCTGGTAACCTTGGGACAGCTTAAAGGGATGGTTCCCTCTTGCTCAGGCTTAATGAATGGAATTGATCTTAGTCTCATAAAATATCAAAATTTAACCCAAAACAATGAACTATCCTGCTTGAATGTGGTCCACTGCCTTTTTTCTGTTCTAAGAAATTATTACAGGAAGAGCAAACAGCTAACATCAGAGCTCTACAATGGCAATCACAAGTACTGTACACTATTTGATGCATCGTAAAGCAGCCAACAGGCCTAAAGATTCATCTGTTTACTAGCTAAATGCCAGTAGACTGCATCTTTTGCCAGAAGTTGTAACATAGGCACTTGCATTTTTCTGCCAGATGATAACTCGATTAATTAATAATCATTAGTTAATTACAAACAATGCATAATTTCTGTACCAAGTTTAAGCTCTGTATTACTGTTTTTTTTAAATTTTATCAGCAAGTATTATTGGGTTGCACTCATTAGCCTACACAGTAACTGATCAATGTGAGTTGTAATTCAGGAAAATGCCAGCCTGAACTTGATTTATAGCCAGTAGATTTTTTTAACACTGTTTTGTATTTTTTAGCAAATTACAAATATTGTGAAATTCTAGGCCTGGCTTAATCCACCATTGTAGCCAGCAGACCCCCACTCATGAAAGTATTGCACTGTTCTAAATAAAAGCTTCTTTACCAGAGTCGAGAGTGTAAATTAACTGGTAAACATACTAATCACAACAAGGATCCTCGGATAGTTTGTTTGATAAATAAACAGTGTTTCTATTAGTACTAGGTATTACGTGATAGCAAATCAACAAACTAACAAGAGTGTGTTTATACTGACATTGCATAACAGCAGACACTGACAGTTTGTGACAACTTTCTTTAGTAAAACCAATGTTAGCATTTATACAATACGGGTACAGAGTTGTAATGGACACACTTCATCTTACAACCTGGATGACCTGGTGTTTGAATTTGGGAAGACATTAATAAAGGCAGCGGCTGGATATATAATCACTGTACTGGTACTATGAACATGATGATCATTGGTACTGTGTATATCAGGTGGCATGTCATTTAGAGGGGGTATGTCAATTTTATGACCAGAGTGGCATCAAGCGTCTAAACTTAAATCATAGTGTATTTATTACTAACAGTAAGGCAACATATGTAACCTATACATATCTAATTAGTCTTTTACAGATTCTGCAATAATCAGTAAATGCTGATTAATAGTACAGTAGTTGCATCTAAGAATTGGCCCAATACCGATTATGAACAACACACATACACGACCCTATGTAGGATCCATAATGCCATCAAAAGTGGCACAATGTTATGTTAACAGTTGTTTACTGAAATCTTTTAGACGGCATAAGACTTTTCCTAGCTGTATTGGGACAGGGGAAGGGGGGGGGGAGGGGGATTTCTCATCACAGAGGCCAGGTGATTGTGATTGTGCTTGCTTTTCGTATTAATGATGGCATACCTATTATGTACCACTTACAACTTACAAGTATACAATGTGCATGTCCCTTACGACAGATCCCAATTTAATTACAGCAGTGACACTAGAGAACAAATAATGTTGAATACCATTCACATGCAATGTCAGCACACTATGGGACCTTAGATATGATCACTAGAACCTTCCCAATGACAGCCTGTTCGTGTGGTCATACATTACGATAGCATAGGCGGATATGTCCATTTAAATAATATATAGACTGTAGTTCTGTATGCAGACGGATATGTCGATGTATATAATATATAGACTGTAGTTCTGTATGTAGATGGATATGTCCATGTATATCATATATAGACTGTAGTTCTGTATGTAGATGGATATGTCCATGTATATCATATATAGACTGTAGTTCTGTATGTAGATGGATATGTCCATGTATATCACTGTATGTAGATGGATATGTCCATGTATATCATATATAGACTGTAGTTCTGTATGTAGATGGATATGTCCATGTATATCATATATAGACTGTAGTAAGCAGATGGATATGTCGATGTATATAATATATAGACTGTAGTTCTGTATGCAGACTAGAAGGCACTGCTGACTTCAAGCTTTACGCATATTCAATAGCTAAGGGGTAGAACTTGTTCATCTTACTTCCTTATAATGTCTCTGCTTTCTTGGCCAGGTCATTACAGGAACCGATCTACCATTCCATCCTTCTTTCCATTTCCATTTATTTTATGCACTTACAGTATATGCCATCATCACCCTTTCCACCATACAGGGTCACAATGTGTAGCCTAACCAATCTCCATCATAAGAAAGACATTCTCAGTTCGGGTGACATTTGAAGTCCCACGTAGGTAAACCAACAGTTAACACACTAATATGCAGAACAGCACTAATTTGGGCAAGTTATTGGACCTCCTCACTGCAGTAACAGCAGAGTAATACTTGCTTTCAATTATTTGACCATGTAGTCATGATACTGTACATTGGCACCATACAGTGCTACAAGGACTTTTGAAGGCTGAAACCCATGTGCATGGCTTAATCACAGCCTGAAATACCCATCATAAGGATGAATAGTCCTGACGTTCCACCAATGTTCGCCCTCAAATATTCTTCAATGACGAGTTCAAAAATCCCAACCCCCCCCAAAAAAATATAAAATAATAATAACGCAGCACAAAAATATGAAAAACAACGTTGTCCACAAACAATAAAAGCTCTCTTTACATACATTTACATCCGTCCATTAACATATTCATATTACAATCGGCTAGAGTAAGTTATTATACCGCATCTATTTTACAAACATGCCACAACTTGCGAAGAAAGTTTTTGGGAAAGCTGTGTAAATAAACATAAGATGAACTGAGCAGTCCAGGTCACCGAGTGTTTCATGCAATGAACAGTATACATGTGTATTCTATAATACTAGGACTAACCTCTAACGATCGTTGAAGCTGACTTATTTAGTCCGTTTATAAGTGGTTGATGATATTTTCCTTCCTTTTGAAAAAGGAGGAACCTTTTTTCAATGCTCGGTGGAAACTTGCGATATGGATACAGGCATATTTGAATGACATAGTTCAGTGGTTATATCAATGGGCCCTACACTGTAGCCTTGACCTTGTACATGCCCTTACTCCTTCCTATTATTGAGTCAGCTAGTAATTGGAAAAGTGAGCCGGGTGAGTGGCAGTTTTTTCTCACTTTGTTTCATAGAGCTATGTACGTTTTCGTAGCTTTCATATCACTAAAATGAGCCCTAAAAAGCTGACTTTTCTCTCCTTTGCCCCCGACCATGGACCTTCTTCCCCTTGGACCTCCACTAGGGGTAACCCGGCAGACCCCCCCCTGACAACTCCACCAAGATTGATGGTGCGAACATTGGCTTCCACTGATAAAATTGTATGACTCAACATTTAAGGACTTTTTATAGAGTTCTTGGGTTGCTTCGCTCTGCTATAGGATATCAAGAAAGCAACATTTCAGATTATTTTCGATCTTGTTCACCACACCACAAACTTCATGATTTTTACAAGCTAAAAGCTGGTGAATTTTGATATTTGCCTGTAGATAATAGACAAAGACATCTTAATTATTTTCTGCCCGTAGACACATGTTGGTTTTGTATTATTAATTAAAGGAAAATTCCAGTGGGAATCTGATTTTAACAAACAACGTTTTTACACACTGGCTTTTCTGTAGTAAGTGGCTAAAATTGTAAAATTCTAGGCCTGTTCCTCTACAGGATTCTAGGCCTGTTCCCTCTCCCATCCATACCTTCATTAAAACTCCAGTTTCTTACATCTGTCATATCTTTGGTAGATCTTTATGCATTGTATCTCATGTCACTTTTGAGCACATGAGTTGTCTCTTCCAAAGTTAAAGTTATTTTAAAGAGTAAATACACAGGATCCTGTCACAGTCATCTGAGTAGCATTATCCCTTTAAGGTTGTGGTTTTGACCAATTGGACTGTGGTCAGCTTAACTGTCACAGTCTATTTATGGAGTGTTCTGTCTAAAGTGGCTGGAGGATGACCTTGTCCTATAGACTGCTTTACAACTTGCTATTAGCAATAAATAGGGCAGTGAGGAAGTGCGTACAGTAACCCAAACTTGTATGGCAAGCCATATTGGACAAACACCACATAATATATCCTTGTAATTAATACGATATATGCATATTAATTTGAATATATACGCGTATGAAACCAGACAATAACTGGCATGTCTTATAGCTTTCACCCACGTTGTAGCCTCGCTAGTGCAATAAATGAGAAATTGCAAAGTTAGTCTCTATTGACAAACACCCAGGCCAAACGTACTTGATCTAGTTAGACAACAGCCTAACTTAATACCTGTATATATTCAAATTAATACGAGTATATATTCAAATTAATCCTCATATGTATTCGAATTAATCCTCATGTTTTCGAATTAATACATGTGTATATATGAATTAATACGCGGATATAATTAAGCCTTATGATTGGCTTATAATATATACACATATTCAAATTAATATGCGTATATATTCAAATAAATACGTGGATATGTTATGCGGTGTTTGTCCCACATGGCTTTCCAGACACTTGAGGCAAATGACTGGTTCATATCTGTGTCTGCCCTAGGTAGATAATGGAAGGATTATCAGGGGTACTACTCATTATCCCCGGGGAACTCTCCTAAGCATGCCTCTACACTACGCTACGGCCCGAACACCAAGGGAGGCAAAATGGGACTAAAACGGAGAGACCTCACCAAAATGGGGAGAAAAAGGCTTCCAACGAAGCTGAGCGATTGCTCAATCACGCACAAAAAACCTGCGATGTTGACTGCTCTTAACAGTGCAAGTCACATGAAAAGAATGATCAGGTCAGGGCAATGGATCTGGCCATATGGAGCAGTTAGTGGTAATTTTGTTTTTGTGTGAGTTGAGGCTGATGGCGCAGGAAAATGCTTAAGTATAATGTCCAGAAGGTAAGGAGTTCCTGATGTAAGTACTCCCACTTCAGACTCTGGTTTCTCAAGGCATCAACTAAATGCAAGGTAGGATGTTGTTTAAAACTTTTAATACCAAACTTGTTTCAAAGTTTACGGCCAAACATGCTGTTCAAACACCTGCAGAAATTACCTGCAGAAAAAACTGCTCGTGATGACCAACTTTTGAAAAAAATTGTCTGCATTTGACAGCAAAGTTACATCCACATATCCCAGAAGGCTTCTACCCCACATATCATACATGGAACATTGCAATACCCTCCAAGGTTTACAAAAATTACATTGTATACTGGTTGAAAGGGCTTGTTATAATGCACAGTATTGTTCCTGTACGTTCGTCATTAATGCCAGTTTGAACATTTAGCAAAAAGTATGTTAGCTTGTAAGAAAGTAACCATTCTACTGCTAGGCAAAGCTGGTAGCTGTGAAGTGGACTATAGGTAATATCGGGATTGGCTATGCTGGAGTGTACTTATGGATCTGACAAACTTACACTATACTTCTGGAAAATTCAAACACAAACAAAACTGTATTAATGCTGCTAACTGTGGGTGATCTCTATGATCTTGACAGTTCCAGGTTCCTAATTACTACAAAAGTGAAACAAGAAAAGTTTTGATGGACTTCATCCAATTTCCTTTAGCAATAACAACTGTCAACAATATTGTATTGGGCTAATAGTAATATTCTTAAAACTTAAGTACAATGCTAAGCCTAATTGTAGTAAACTATTGTGACACACTGAGGGTTTTTTTTCATTGGCTTCTATTAGGCTGCATGCATTTTAAACTCTTTCAATATTGTAGCATATTAATAAATAGCAGGAAAGAAGAATGATATTAAATCAAAACCATATTTGGTGATCTCGCTGTTTTATGATACCCTTTTCTTTTAAATGTCGGGACGGGTAAATATTCTTTCAAATACCAAAGTGCAAACATTACTCATATTTGGGGCTGATCAGAACAAGTTTATAGTATATATTTTCAGGGTTTGTCAACTTTTGTTTGCTATTGGGCCATTCCACACCAAGTGGTCCCAACATGGCAAAATTAGAAAGGGTTATTAGTTGTCTCTCGTTGTGTATAATGTAAAGTAAGTAGGTTAGACTTTCTTAAACTGTTAAAATTTTCTTCTTCTGATTTCTCAATCTTGGGTTATAGCAATGAGTATCAATCTCAAACTGAAGGCACATTCACAGTGAATTATCAAATAATAATTTATAAGTAGAAAAAATCCTTAAATGAAAGGAAAGTACAAGCTTTCTTTTAATGTGGCAGTTAAATGCAGTCTGCTAATTTATCTAATAACACAATTTAACAAATTTCCTTTATTACTGGTAACACAGATTATGTTAAAAATGCCACACTCAGGCTGTGACTTACGTGACAAAAAAAGAAGGGAATGTTTTCCTCCAATGATATATAGTGTGTGAGAGCAAAGTGAGCTACAATTGTAAAGGTAGCTATAAAGGTTGATCTGTAATACCACCACTTTTGATCAATTAAACAAACTTTAACAAATTTATGGACTCTGGAAATGTGTGACTTACGTGAGGTCACGTAAGTCACAAAGGGAAGTGTAACTTACGTGACAAGTTCACTCTCAACACTTTCACACAGTTTTGATGTCTTTTATACTATAACAGGTTTATAACACCTTCCTATTAATCAAAGATACCTACTCAGTTCTAAAATGCAGGAACATTTATAATGTGAAGTAAAATTGAAAGGTTACATAAGTGAATTGCCAAAAATGGCTCAAAGAGCTCAAACTTAGAACAACATTACTTGTTACCTTAAAGTCTCATTACGTGTTTGCCATATTTAAACTTCAACTTTTCCAGCTTACTGCACTGAAAGCTCAGTGAAAATAACACCTTTCTATGCAGTTTCCATATCAATATTCATTATTTTTATTTGTTTATATGTCGATAAACAACAGATTTCTTAACGAGTCCATAGATTCTACAAACTTCAATCAAAATTTGCAAGCCCTGCCCGACAGATCATGCGCCAATCAAATCTCTCTATTTTGTTTACGACTGTTAGGCCTAGGACTACTTTCACTTTCATGGCTATCCTGTGGTAGGTTTGTTCTCCTGAATAGTATCTTTCATTCATTCTCTTGAATAGTATCTTTCTTCGTTCTTACTGATGAAGCTTGCAAACGTGTGTCATTTCCTTTCATTGCAATGAATAAACAGGTATTTTCAAGAGTTTCCTCCATTAATTGGGTAAAAAAGTGGACGATAAGAGTATATGTAGGTTACATTTGTGTAATGAATGTGAGCTGATATGGGCAGTTGCAGTGATTTGACAGTAAATCTGGCAACGGCAACAAAAAATAAATTTCTTTCTTTTGATTGCGACAGCTTTTCTCCGTTAAACCCACCTGGTCAGAGTGCATTTAGAATTTAAGAAACATTGAATCTGCTTCGGAAGTCTGTTTTCCGAAATTCATCAGCAAACACGTATTGAGACTTTTAAGTTCTTTAAATGTGAATTGCAGTCTACCTCGAACTGCACAAGGTGTTTCAGGGGCTGTTTTTGGGCTGGTAGAAGATTTTGTCTACTGTAAGAGGCATTTCCATGTTGTGTTGGTGGCAGGCACCATATTTGTAACCTCTCCTGGGTACATGCATCATCATATTTTACAACAACCCAGTCATCTACCTTAATATGAGAGATCAGAGCTGGAAGTACAACATAAGTAACTGACATTAGTGGATCTCCTTCAGTATCTAATTGCGGTTTTCCACATACACACCTTGCCACCTTCTGCCTTTACCACATGGATTTATATGGATTAATTATTTTAATCCAAATTCCCAAAAGTGACTAATGTTACCAAAAAGCTTTAAATTATGACCAAAAATGTAGAAATGCAAATACATTAGAAGTATTCTGTATTAACTAGTCTAGAAAAAACCTGTTTACTCCTAATTAAGAAACTATTTAGCTACTGTAGCACTTAAGTTACGATATTTTGCAGAACTAGTCTATAGGACTTTTTATGTACAAGTGAACTTCTAGATTCTATTTTTATGTGGAATAAACCCCTCCCCCTCCCCCCATCTCAATATAATGAACTTGTAAACATGTCCTTAGTCTGTGTTACCTTGTATCTTTGGAAACTGTGAGAGGAAACTGAGCATTTTCACATGTGTGACTTACGTGACAATTTTTCGTGACTTACGTGACGTCACTAATTTGCATAGGAATATCGGTATAAAATGCATATCAATTTAATTTTACCTTGAAGTTATTCCTCAATGTGTCCTTTTCAGATATAATAGGCAACTTAGCAGATTTCCCTTAATACTTCACAGGATTTATTGATTTCCTTCAAAAAGTTGAAATTCTTCATTTCTCTGTGTGACTTACGTGACAAATGTTGAGGGCGCTATAATTCGCAATGGGAAAGCAATAATGTTTCGCAGTGGTGACAGAATTTATTGTGGGTTTTCAAAGTTCAGGAACTATAGGCTTATGACTTAACTCTAGACTTGCACTGAACTGGAGATTGAAAACAAGTGTAAAATGTCGCTCTGATTTGTGACTTACGTGACGTGGAATGGCCCTATTGCCTTTCCCTTCCGCTAAAATATCGGTTTTTACGATGTAGAGAGTTGGGTCCCTTTCAAACCGGGAAGTATGTGATTTGGTATGGTCTCAGATCCAAATATACAATTGAAACCGGGAAGTATGTGATTTGGTATGGTCTCAGATCCAAATATGCAAATTGAACAGAAGGCATTAAGTTGTACTACTGTATGTGGTTCATCAGTGGAAGTGTACACTAACAAAACATTACACAAGCAAACACTTTCATACTGTCAAAACCAACACAGAATAACACCTCATGAACTTTGACATTCTATGTGTACCTTTACTAGTACTATGGTGTTCCAATCTATAAATTATGATAATTCTCTGCAAGAAAAAGTGTTTTCTTAAAAGGTTTTGGCTGACTTCATTACTGATATCTTGGTTCACAGCTGTGACTATATCCCAGCACATACAATGACAGGTACTAATTACCCTACCTATCAACTCACACTCCTCCTCCTCTGTATTAAATATGAAGCAGGAGCAGCCAAGCAGGATTCTCAACAATTTGCTATTTGATGACGAGTGAATATTCATTACTGCATACATTATTCCTATTCCCAAACTGCTTATCTTGTTTGTTTTATTCAGCATTAGGAATAAACCAACTGTGTCTATGGTACACAGCTTTCAGGGGGGAATGGAAAGGGTTAGGGAAATAATTTGGCAGTGAAAATATCTTACTTCACTGCAATAGCTACTTCAACAGTTTTATAAAATACTTTTTTACGTTCAATATCAATGCTCACCAAACAACTTTAAAAGTGAAACGCATATTTCACAATCAGGAAGATTATATGAAGTTTGTACTGTAGCCATACATCATGGACAATAAGACCATATATCACAACCGTCTTTTACCACACAGTAGGAGACCATAATCAGATATATCCAACTTGCTATTTGGAACTTTCAAAAGTATATGTCTGAACTTGGAGAGGAAGTTGATACACTTGCCATGTAACGGTTACCACACTACTTTTCCATCTCACTGAATCCTTGGTAGTTATTGCAGTGCGTGTGGGCGCTACAATATTGGCATTACTGGCCAAGGGAACGATACCTACATGACTGGACATTGAAATTTAAAGTTTCATATAGTCTCTGTACATGTGCAGCTTCAAAGAGTAGCTGCATAGCCAACTAAAATATTGAAACAATACAAATTAATTTGACATAAACTAGCACTTTACTTCAATTCATCTTATTTCGGATTTGGTCTTCCATTTCGTTTTTTTTTTTTGGGGGGGGGGAGGGCGGGAGGAGAAGGATGGGGGGTTGCAATTTATGAAACTGAACCAGCTGCTGTTAATGACTTTGTTCTAAATGCATTATCTTGGCCTAACATCTTCCAGTCCTCATTAATTAATGTATTTAAATCGTGCATGATTGTACCATCATGAACCAACTGAGAGAACCCCTTTCTTTGCAAACATTTCTGATTAGCCTTTCTGCTTCACTTAGCTGACAGCATCATCATCCTCCGAGTCTAAATCCTTTGTGTGTAGAGTCTCACAAGCTTCTTGTGTTTAATAAGAACACCAAGTGAAATCCACCCTTAAGGCTACTACTCCTGACAGCACTACTCACCGAGAGTGTCATCTAATTGTGCTTTGTGCGGTGTCCGGACACCACTGCAGACTACAGCATCCTCAATTCACACAAGTTTTCTAATTTAAATGAAACGGAATCAGATATCCGGCACACCAACGTTTACACTACGCATTCCTCCATCTATGCCAAAATTCTCCCTGAAATTTAATATCCCTGATTACTTAATGTGATCATGTGCAACATGAATTCTCCCTCGAATGTAACGGCAGCGTGAACACAGGCTATGCACTGTATGCATATTTTGATTACTTTTGCAGTAACACATTATACACATAGAAATATATATTAAAATCTGGAGAACAAAGGCTCTGGATGATCTTGAAACCCTGCCAAATGTTGTTTACGCAAACGTGCACCACAGCCTAGAGTGAAGCGCGATATTCATTGACTATCTGGAGAATGCAAGAAATGTCCATTCAACAGAGAGGATGGGATATA
>KN890096.1:0-21176 GCA_000934455.1 Apostichopus parvimensis
CTGTTTCTATGCGATTCGCAGTCAGTTGATTATTCATGTCGCGTCTTTAAAATTGTTTCACCAAAAGACCGTAGTAAATAATAAACTTATATAGGATGTACAAAATTGTGTCATATAATTCTTCAAGTTAATATATTACAGTATCTATGCAGTACAACCCTATGGCCAATTTTTATTGTCAGCTGTTTCATTCTATGCATCAATAATAACAATTGGTTTCCTTGACAACCGAGTATCACAGTTTGCAAATGTTTCTTCTTCATCTTTTACTATAGGTCGACATATACCAAATGATGTGTGATATTCTAAAGATCGAAGCTGTCCCCAACAATGGATCACGTCCCAGATATACCAACATGATGATGGGTCCTTCAGACGATCTTCAGGATATACATACCACTTACAACATAGTCATAACAATGTCCCTATTGTTTACATTTGTATCCCTTCTAATGCACGGTTGGCCGACCCTTAGTAGTAGTTATTACATGATGTCTTCAATAGACGCATGATGGTAGATCAGTTCCCCTCGACACTGATTGCTGACCTGATGAACCTTCGGAGGTTGTGAGAGGACACGCCAAATTTTGTTGGCGATCTCTTGCAGGACATGTATATTCATGCCTGGAAGTTGTTCTCAGAAAGGGATAATCTTGAAGATGTAACCTACTATGCAAATAAAATGTTGCAAATGGCGCGTGGTCGAAATAAGATTGATATCCGCCGCATGTGATGAGGGGAAATGATGTTGAAAGTGTCAACTTTTATGCTAGTTGACCCGAGAAGAACAACAGTGGAGTGATTTAGCTTGTACTCATAATTTTGGCATTGTCTTTCACCAGCCACTAGCCAAAGTTGTAGTCAGTTTTAGTCAGTTTCATGATAGGGTCCTGAAACCAAAGAGTAATCACAAGGTGTGTTTAGACCTGTATGTATATAGCTCATAGCCTTTGTATTTTATCGTTGACTGGAGTCACCTTTCTTTGTTATATGGACCAAACTCCAATGTCTTAACAATAGACTTGTTTGTGGATTCCTGATATGTTATCATATTCCACAGGATATCGTTTCATCTGTCCAAACGGTAAGCCATCGTGTTGACGTTGCCATGCAAATTCATGGCATTGGTTAAATATGATATATTATGTTAATATTGATCGTATATCCTGCATGTTAATGCAGCGTATTGTTTTGCTGTCACGATGAAACCTTTGGAACATAATATACAAGATCTTATCTGAAAGGTTGTTCTTAAGATCTTATGATCTATCAAATATTTTTTAAGGGCTTTTCACCTTGGTACATTATCAATGGTAGTGCTTAAGTATGTATTCCCTATCGTATATTTCCCTATATCCTTATGTATTCCCCTTATGTTTTTTTATATAAGGTCACAAAAATCATTGCTCTTAAAGGTCAATGTATGTATACCAAAAACAATTTATCATGCTAGGATGTGTGAGTCTACCCATCCTTATTATTTCATAGATAGTTAAATTCTATCAGTATATTGCGTCACAGAAAGCTAAATGTCAACATTTATATCAAAACTTATTGTGAATGTTTTTCATGGTGCAGAGATTTGCTGAGCTTCAATGTATCAGGCGGTTTTTTTTAAAATCGTAAGCATGAAGACCTCATCGTGTCTGAAAAAGGCACTTTCAGTCGTTTGTAGAAAGTCTGAGAAGGGGTCAAGCTAAACTATATCCAATATTTTATAGAAGACCTCTGTCTCCCTCTCTCCATCAGCAGTACTGTAGATTCTATTTTCTGAATCAATTAATAAGTTGATTTGCATGTTCCATCCAGTAAACTTGTTATATTATATGTTGTGTGTGCATATGATGTTTTACATTATGTGAAAGTGTGTGTGTTAAATGGTGCTATGTTTTCTAATATATATTAAGGTACATACCCGCAAACGTGCAATGGATTCATTTTTATATGAAAAGATATGGAATTCTGCATTTTCTATTTCTTTTTTTCCATAAATGATAAGCATTAGATTTGCGCATGTAAAATGGAGTGAAAATCGATTCTCAAAAAGGGGGGGGGGGGGGGGGGGGATGCGTTGATATTCTATAGTTCATGATTATTATTATTTTTTCTTCGTTTGGGATAGAGGTAGATCGATTTTTTTTATTTTCGTATTAAGTCTATTACGGTTATCAAGCAGAGTTATTCTTGAATAAAACAAATTTTCTACTTAGGGAAGGGCATCGTGCAGTTACCGTGTATTCCCGTGTATTGAAATCAGGGACGTAGCGAGAAATTTGAAAGGGGGGGGGGGGGGGGGGAGCAGAATTTTAAAAGGGGCACTTCTCACAAAGGGAACAGTATTACACCTATCGGAGCGCCATGATGTACACAGAAAGTTTGCCCAAAATTCCTCCCACGTTGCAGGACAAACAGTAATAAGAGTATTGTATTACGTAGGAGAAGAACTTTCAGGGGAAAGGTTGAGAAGGGTCGCTTAGCTTCCTTCAAACTGAAAAGGGGGTTTTAATGATATTTCCTGCTTTAAGTTAAATTTTATTTATCGAGGTACTCAAAGGGGAGGGGGGGGGGGCGATCGCACCCATTGCTACTCCTGGCTACGTCCCTAGATTGAAATAGTCTGTTTTCTTGAATAAAAAGTCCTTACGAGCGGTTATTGAATCCATAATTTTAGTTTACAAAACAGTAAATGATATATTTATATATTAGGAGTAAGAAATTTTAAGATATACTTTAATGTATGCTAATGAAAGTACGGCCGAAAATTAATACATTCTTCAGAGTGCAAATTTCAAAAGCATGTCTCTATGTCTTATTATTAAGCTTGCCAAGGGGAATAAAAAAAAACCTATCCGTTTATCGTCAGATATTAAATTGTTTCTTTTGGGTGTCTGTATATACTACTTCTGTGGCTTCCGAGGGCTTCGCCTCTTGAGTCACACTGGGGCTATCAAATACATTCCAATAAAATTGAATTCTTCTCTAATTGTATTTTCGTGCTTAAAGGCATTGAAGACTCGCCCCAAACCGCGTGCCGCGCTCTGAAAAGTTAACTTTCCGTTGCTTGCAAGTGAAGTTTTTTTCTTGTCGGTACAAAATGCAGACAGTAATGAAATGTGATACCTTGTTATCTTTTATCTAGACCTGAGATGTCCATCGCTGCTATGTACACTGTGTTGTGGGTATTGACCGTAGCTGTATGTATTGACTGTACACTAGTGTCTAATTGTTTGTGTATTTGCTGGGATCGATGGTGGTGTCTAACACTTCTGTTACACCTCATTCGAAACTAGGTCAGATTACCGGCATGAGACGTTTCTTTGTGCGCGAGTCTTCTCACCCTTTAAACATCTGAAAAGTGCAAACATTCACAATACTTTCCGGAGCCTCAACAGTTCTCTCGTTATACGAGAGAACAAGAAGTCTCCGAAAAGGTACATTTTAAGAATGGATTTTACCGTGGTGTACAGGAATGTACCGGTGAAACTTTCTTTGAATCGCGTGGAATGACAGGTACACCAGGCGCATAGAGAGGAATATGCCAAGGGAGGAGCGAAGCCTGTAGGCAAACTATCTTAGCGTAGCGCCAGCATGAGTTGGCGCGATGCGTACAAGAAAATTTTGGCCGAAAATGCCTCCCAGATCGCTGGAAATGACACTTCCCAGGCCTTGTAAGTTGCATCTAAACATTTTCTATTTTGAAATTTAAAAAAAATATGCGCAAGGGGGGGGGGGCGGTCGCCCTTCGCCCCCCCCCCTCCTGGCTGGTACACCGTCTTTAAATGTGATGGTTCGCTGGATAAACTGAATTGTACGGTACTTAAGACAAAGATTGGGGAATTCGTACATAGTCTTTAATATACGTACAGGTTGATTGAATAGTATTAATTGTAAGTTTGTAAGAGTCGATATAATGTCTTTAAATATATGATAGTTGGTTGAATAAATCAAATTAAATCAGGCTGATTGTCTATTAATGAAAGACAGAGTGTCGATTTGAAAGATCAATTTTGTGGATTTTGCGGGCCTATGTAGAGTAAAGCGAAGCGATAAACCTACAGTGCATGTGTTGAAGATGGTTTAACAGTGTCAGCATATTGCAAACCAAAAGAAGGTCGGAAGAGGGTGTGTGGGAAGGGGTTCTGTGAAACTGTTGATATGCTCGAACCATATGCTACCTATTTATTATGCAATCACTTGCCTCGTTGTTTTCTCCATACCATACAAACAAAATAAACTCTTATTTCTTGCCTCATTTTTCTGTGAATTTCTTGTTCCCAGCCCAATGCTAATCACTCATTCAACCATGAAACACCTATCCATCCTTACAACCCGGTACCTTATATTTCTAGCCTACATACTAACGTTACCCCAATCCACAATAATGTGTTCTTTTCGCCATACATAAAGTGCTTTACCGACATGGGGGTAACATGTCGGAATGGCACTTTCTCTATGGCGGAAAGAGCACATTTTCTATGGCGGAAAGTATATGGCGGACTGACCCTGCCCCGAATATAAATAATTCCTCTTTCTGACATGTATTTAATATTTATATGCTTCAAATCTCTAACGGAAGCCAAGAACTAATGGGAAGTGTTGCACCCCTGAACTCCAGGCTGGCCTGACCAATAACAGTGTACACAATCGGAAATACTTCTTAAACTTCTGAGCATGCAGTCATTATAAGACAAACACAAAACATTAATGAGTATTGCAGGTAATGAAATAAGAAACATCGTAAAAAAGTTCTATCCTGAAGCAGCGGCTATTCCCCACCTCACCGTTTAAGTGTGAATTGCAACGAGTAGTCTTTACAGTATATGTGTGGTAAGCAGGGGGGGGGGGGGTGGAAGAAGCCTCCAAAAGGGGGGGGGGCACAACATCAGAGGGGCACTTTCTCATTCCACAACCATGCACCCCTCGTTATGCTATAAACCGATACACACCGGCCATATCACTTAAATATATATGATGTGATAGTATGCTATCAATACTATTTATTGAGATTGTTTATTGTTAACCGTGCTAAAAAAGATATGGAATGCCATTTTAGAAAAAGCATGTAAAGACTAAAAATAAATAAATAAAAATAAAATATTAAAATTAACAAAGGCTTCAGATATCCAAAAGACAGTTTTTCATCGAAGGGGCACATTTTATTTGCCAGTAGGGCACATTTGCTATTTTGGAAAAAAAGATGTGGGGGCACGTGCCCCCAGTGCCCCCATCCCCCGGCTTCTACCCCCTGGTGGTAAGGCTCGTCGCAAGCTGAGCGGAACTTTTCTGGTGTGTCGATCTTTATTAATTTAATATATATCTGTCATACCACTTGCAACACATTCGTTTTCTTGTATGTATGTCTATATTTATACACACACACATATATATATATATATATATAGGAGGGTGGGGCATGGTGCGAAGGTATAGGAAGATTGACAATAACAACAGTTAAATGTTCATACATATATCGCGTATAGTGTGTACAGGTTGGTCATGTTATTTTTCGTTAAGGAATGCATTTACTTTATTTATGAACTTTGATTAGTGAAGATTATACTCCTTCTAATTAGATTATTTATTTACTAATCAAGATTAAAAAGCAAAGTACCACTATAATTCTTAAAGGAGCATTCACACTTTCTTGAGAGCATAGCACTTTTTCGCTAATATAGTTGCACAGACAAGTAAAGTGTTCCTACATTACTTGCCTGGGCCGTAACCAGCGTTGACTCGTTGGACCTTTACCAAAGTGAAAACGGGCAATTGAGTCAACCCACGTGCTTTTGCTAAGCGAAAAGTCACCGCCAGTGTCCATATCTACATATTTGACCTTTAACTTAAAATTGTGATAACGATCATTGCCATAACTAACTTTAGAATATAGACATCGTGTAACGTACGTAAAGAAAAACAAAACAGCACTACCATTAGTGTTCATACGATATTGCGGACGGTGTTAGTTGATATTTCGGACTTTATGACGTTATGATGCAAAAAATGGCGTTTCTCACAGTTATTGCCATTTTAGTAACTGCTTCTTTTAATCTGAATGCGGCTCAGGCGGATATGAATCTCGTTGAAGTGATCACGGGGTCAGGACCAATAACCGGCTACAGT
The DNA here is from genome assembly GCA_000934455.1 of Apostichopus parvimensis. Taxonomy (NCBI): domain Eukaryota; kingdom Metazoa; phylum Echinodermata; class Holothuroidea; order Aspidochirotida; family Stichopodidae; genus Apostichopus; species Apostichopus parvimensis. The sequence goes on from KN890096.1 coordinate 6,121, forward strand.
TATAATTACACCGTTGACAGCGGTAGTGTTCAGTTGAACAAGACAGTGGATACTTTCCTCGGTATTCCTTACGCAGAACCGCCCATTGACGATTTACGGTTCCGTAAACCGGTTCCAAAGTCGCCATGGACCGACTCGTTGAATGCTACAATGGACCGCCCAATGTGTTGGCAAGCACCGATTGAAGTACCGGGGTTACCGCCACAAGACGAAGATTGTCTTTACTTGAATATTTGGAGTCCAGATGTGCAGGTTTGCTCTTCATTTCGTTTAGCATGTATAGTTATATATACGTCTACTGAAGATACCCCTCTCGTTTGGTTATAACTAAGATTTCGCGTCATTACGCCATGAAATATTTGTACATCATTGGGTAACTCTCAGTCTAACTAAAAACTATACTGGTTATGGCCATTGGGGCTATTATTACATATAAGTTATTATACCAAGTTAAAAAAACATAGTGTCCCAAAAATTGAACCTAATAAGTTATTGTTTTCACTTATTATCTTTCAAGTTTACCACTTTTCTTATTTTTCTTGGTATGATCTTGGTGGACTTAAGTAACAGCTTATGTTTCTCCTAAAGGTCGGTCCTCCAGATACTTCATGACAAAAATATAAAATTATAACAACGTTCACCATTAATTGGTATATTGATCTAGCCTATACCGAAACGGTGTTCATTTTGGTTGTAAACTTACCATCATAGTTCACCCTTGACACCGATACACATAATATGATTGTTGATAGGCACTGTAAGGTTTAAGCATAGGGACTATTTATACTCCTCTATCCTTTTTATGACATTGACATGCAATGACCAATTGCCCTTCTAAATTTATAAGAAATATGATGACCCCCCCCCCTATTTTCTGATGTTTTTACAGTTAAAAGAATACTGATTAGTATTCTTGTTCAGATTGAAAACATTTAATATAATAATTAAAAAAAGGTCAATATTCAAAGTCAATATTGATATTGAAAAGTTCAAATAGCTCGTGGAATTGGCAATAAATTTGCTTTGCATTAATAAACCTATATGGCCAACACCTATAAATGCACAACTTATGTTAATATCTCCAGAATTCAGTTGGGGGTTACTATGTAAACGTCTATAACGTTAGGTCGGCAAAATATTTACAATTACCACACATAATTATGTGCGTGGTCTAACGAGCCTAATATACGACTCGGTGCGAAATGGTATTGTCAATAACTTATTAGGCTAGTTAACCGTGATTTGCTATACCCTCTGACAGCTCGAGGGATTGCCTGTGATGGTCTGGATACATGGTGGCGCATTCGTATTTGGCTCAGGATCCGGTCCCTACTATGAAGGATTACCACTGGCTGCTTTCCATGACGTGGTTGTCGTCACATTAAACTACAGACTTAGTGTCTTCGGATTTCTTTTCGCAAGTAAGTTGGCAATATTCGTCGAACCGATAGGTTCCAATTCAAATATGTTTTTTTTTTGAAGTAACATCGTATGAACCACAGGTCTGACAGAAATGAACTTGGGTCGAGAAAAAAAGTAGATAGTTGTGGAAATATTGGTAGGGTTTGTACAGATCTTCTCATATGTGGCAGTTCTTAGATACCAAATGAAAAAATATATATATATACAAAATAATACAAGGGCTTAGCCTGTGGATTACAATTTACAAGTCGAGTGGCTTCCAATTGTAACTCAAATTTTGAATCTTTTCAATTTAGACAGTCATTTCAGATGGGAATACCGTAGATTGCTCTTGGATGAAAAATCCCACCTCACTATGACCAGGCCGGGAATCGAACCCCGACCCTCCCGATTGCTAAGCCTCATTGCTTTAAATACCACCGCCTTTATCCACTCGGCCACAGCACCGTTATCATCAAAGCATCCTCTTGCAATCCAAGTGTTAAATTTTCTTCACTTGAGCGATTCAGTGAAGACCAGCCTTACTAGCGTTAAACGGAATCGATGGGGAAAGGTGAGGGGCTGGGGAGAGGCCCAAACAAGTGTTCTCACCCAATGCCTGTGGTTTCGTCGAGAAACAGTTGGTGTAGCCGTGCTGTATAGTAAGGTGTGAAGTGGTTGTCGAGCAGTCGACTCCGTGTCCACTTTGGAGGAACTTGCAGAGCTTCGTCTATGACGATCAACCTTCCGAGGACATACACCCCTCTCTACCCCCACCTACACAGGAAAACAACCAAAGCAGGTTTAACCTTCCTCTTGTCCACCTCTGGTCTCGAGGAGATTGGCTTGAACACCAGAGCCCTTATTATTACATGACCTTTTGCTGCATTTCTTTCGTCAACAGATGAAGCTTCTCCCGGAAATTATGGCATATTCGACCAAAACATGGCAATGAGATGGGTAAAAGACAACATTGAAGGTAACGTGTAAGAACTTAAGTTACTTTGGTTTAAAGTTACTAATGTATATCATAAATCCAAATTTAAAAGATTGACAACGATTATATGTGGTTTTAATCGAGAGCAGAATTGAGTCGGACGATGTCACCTGAATGAGGAAGACGGTGTCTGCTTAATAATCAAGGGTAAGGTTCCAATGAACCAATTTGTAGTTAAATTAATCCAATCACTATGACAGTTATTCTCTTCAATAATGTACACCGACCTACATTTTCGGAAAGTTCTTTATTTTCAGACAGAAATGTTGTTCATTCGACCCATATCATGCAACTGTCCTTTTCACTCCATCCCCAGCATTTGGAGGTGACCCGAATCAAATCACGATCTTTGGTCAGAGTGCAGGTGGAGCCAGCGTTGGTATTCATCTCTTAGCAGAACAAAGTCAAGACCTATTTAATCGAGCTATTTTAATGGTGAATAAATTAATATTGGCTTACACCTCTTCATTAAACTAACATTGTAGTTATAAAGGAATCATATTATCTGCTACAGTATATTTTGTTTACAATTTTCACAAGTAAAATACGAAATCGTCAAGAAGATTCGTTGTCGTCTGTCACCTGCTGATTAGGGTGAGCTATCAATTAGTAAGAGAACGATAACTTCGCCCATATACAAGAAGGTATAACAAAATGGAGAGAGAAGATGATCACAACATGCTTGGCCTACATATTTTCTCTAATTACAATCTCCTTATTTTGAATTATAGAGTGGCTCTATGATACACCCGTGGGGTGTTGAGTTGGACAAAGAGAAGGCACTCAGTGATACAGACCGATTACGTCAAAATGTCTTTCAGTGCAGGAATGAAATGATGGACCAGGATTTCGTGGAATGCCTTAGAAAGAAACCAGCACAAACTTTAATCCTTGCAGCTTTGACGGTGAGTGCAAGAGCCAGTCTAAGTGTCGAAAGGTTTTCAGTATCTTGTTGAAGTATTGATTACTTTATTCAAGTAAGAGGGATGAATCTTTCAAACAGGCTCTGGGAAGAGCTTTCATACATACCCTTACCATTAATTGATTAATTTGTCGGAATACACTGAAAGTTATGCCATTCTTCAGCCTGGCCCAGCTCATCATCCCATCAAGACCATGTCCATAAATATTGTCCCTTTTGTGTAACTCGATTCCTTCGAATTAGGAGCGACAGATAAGCTTTCTCGGTTTCATTGACACCTAATAAAGCAAGCAAGTCTTTTCCCTACGATTTTGCCAGGGAGCATTACCCATTATAGTATCTTTATGAATGATATCCCTTCATCTTAAATCCCATACCGTTCTTACCTCCCCGCCCCGCCCCGCCCACCCCACCCATCTGGGTCATATTATCCCTTTGTCGTTTCATGATTTTTCAACTATATTTTACATTGTTGCCATTCCTATAGTTGTGGAATATTATTCAAAAGCCATTTCCAATTTCTCTAATTCTCATGTTAAAGTATAAGAAACTCTTTTCCTTTCCACAGACTCTCGCTCAGGTGATTTCTATTAACATTCCCTTCGTGCCTCTTGTTGATGGCGACATTATAAAGGACAATCCCTTTACACTTTTGGATCAAGGCAAATTCAAGCAATGTGATATTATGACCGGAGCAACTAGAGATGACGGCTCCCTTGTCGCCCTACTACCTTTCCTGCTGCAGATAGCAAGCGACGACCCATACGCCAACTTCACAGAGTTCCAAAGTTTTCTTGGAGAGTCCACCTACGTATATGATACCCCGCAAGTCAACAAGGCAATTGAACAGGAGTATGTTGATTGGTCTATGGTAGATGAACCATCCGCCAATTACTTCGAGACCTATGTCAAGTTGGCTACAGACGAGGCATTCTACTGTCCGTGTGATGAGGTTTCCCGCCAATTTACAAAGCGCGGGAATGTTGTGTATAAGTATCTTTTCAATCATTTGCCTTCGAGAAGCATTTACTCAGTTATTCCAACGCCGGATCCGACCGCTTGGAAATGGAGAGGCATTGCCCATGCTGAAGATATACCGTTTGTCTTTGGTTGTCCCTTCCGACCCAACTGGCCACACGATTACACAGAGGAAGAGGAACTGTTATCCTTCGATATGATGAGATACTACGCCAACTTTGCCAAGACAGGGTAAGAAAATGGTGAAATCAAATATCATACATGTTCCAAAAAGTCATATTTCATATTTACATCTTCGTATTGCATGAAATCAAATTCAAGTCTGAGGGTCATCGTTGTCTGTTCGAAAGAGCCTTGCAAGCGATGGCCCTTGAGTGTCGTATGCTAGACAAATTGTTATTTCTGTTGTTTGCTTCACGCGAAGTACATTTGATAACCTGTGACAAATGGATTGGCAGTCCATCTTCTGCCATTGTCTGTTGTTGTAAGGCAAACAAATACAGTAATAAAACATACATATGTACATTGTTCAGTGTAGCATTCTCCGGTTTGTTATTTCGAGAGTGAATACTCCTAGTTTTCAAATTTTACGTTAATATTAATCCAAAACTCAGGCCAACGTTGCATAAAATTACATATTTCGTTATTACATTCAAGTCAACACTACTGAAAGAGACTTAACCTTATACGTTTTGGGCGAATACTGTGATTAATAGTGGTTTGAATTTTTTAACTAGGATTCATTGAAAACATAAGGAATTGAACACGTTACAAAAACTGGCAGACCGTTTACAATCAAGATGTTACCAAACATTAGGTACTCTCTACTTAAGAGTAGCGTCATATGCATTATATAAAATGTATTTGATACAATATAGTCGTCCTGTGTTGTACATTAGTTTAAACCTTGCATGAACACCACTACCATAACGATCGTAAAGCGTACGATGTTGTTCTTATACTCGTCAGCAATCCTAATCAAGGTACTCCTGGTACACAGGCCACTTGGGAGAAGTTTGATCTTCCAGAGCTGAAATTAATGAACTTGAAACCAAACCTTGAAATGATGGAGGGCTATCATGCAGATCACTGTCACTTTTGGAATGACTACGTGTTGAAGTTAGTAACATTCACAGGTATGTACAGACTTGCTCTACTTGGCGGTTTCATTAATTGAATAAGAAAAGACAAGTGTTTGGTACATGGTATATTGTCCCCAAAAAATGGTATACCTATTTTTGACCATGTTGGCGTTCGGTTGCATTACAATACTCCCAACAATTGTAACTAAGATGACTTTATGAAAGTTTGCTGTAAACTTTGACTGAAAACTCGAAACACAAGACAACCCCCCCCCTCACACAAATACACGTCCTCTTCACCCCTTTGTCCCCTCCCCATCTCTCTGTATTGTACTTGAAATTTACCACTCTTACTTGGAACTTGAATTTCAATGATACAACTTTGAACTCAGTTTTGGTATTTTTCTTTCAATTATAGCCGACTTGGAACAAGTCCAAGAAGAATGGAACATGGAATTTGATAGGTGGCGGATGGATGACGTCACTCAGTGGAGAACCGAATTCGACGACCACCAGAAAGAAACCGATGAATTTTGTCAGAAAGTGTGAAAACACTAGTGAAATATTCTACTGTAAAACAGGGGACGTGAAATAAACTTTTCTTTTAAATTTTTTCATTTTGCATATGTTCAGTTGAAATTAAGTATTCTCCATGATTATGTTATACTCTAGGATTATGAATTCGACATTCTAGCTGACTGATTGAATCAAAACCTCGAGACACAGGATAGTCATGTCTATTTCGTGCATGCATGCCGGCCGTAGCCAGGAAGTTGAAGTTGGGGTTTGAGGGGCACTTACAACTGAAGGAGGGGCACCAACAATTTGTAACTTGTGAAGCTTGTTTACATATGATGGTGGCTCAGATTGAGGGGCGGGGAAACAGAAGTCTGCACGAGGGGCGGGTGCCTCTTGTGCCACTGTCGTGCTGGCGGGCCTGGCAGTATACCTTCTGGATAGGCATAAATAGCAACAACTTGATTACGTCCCGAAATGAAATTGTTAGGTGATTGCTTTTCACAGCTATATAGCGAGGATGCCAAATAATGGGAAGACGACGCAATTTACATCATCATTTAAATATTCAATCTAAGCAAATTATGAAGAAAAGTGTTCTGAAAGCAAATCAAATAAATTAAACATGATTCTTATGATACATCTTTCATTATTGCTTGTATTATGGCGCAACAATAAGACACATTTGGGCCTCGTGAGGTTAACAAAATAGCTGCGAGTGTAGTCTCACTTTGATGGTAATTTTGCTATCAACTTATTGTTATGGGAACGGAAGTTTAAACCTAGGACAATTGCTATAAGATCAAGGTGCTACGAGTGTCCTAAAACCCTGATATTGAAAGGGTACTGGTGCGACCCTTTTAAGGGTCCCCAAAGTGTTTGAAAAAAATATGAAACCGTCATCATTTGAGTCAAACATGCACATGACTAGATTGTTGTTACTATACTTTTGCAGTAGTGACTTAGAGTTTCAAGGGCCCTGTTAAACAGTTAGAGCTGGGGCCTTCACCCTTGCACTTCATCTAAATTGCATTTGATATAATATTCGTAGCATGTGATAGATTTTTAAGTGTTGTGGGGGGGGGGTGCAGGCCATTGATGAAATAAAAAGTCATAACTGCTGGCTCACTATCTAAGTGGAGCGCTGCCCTATAGTATCACTGAAGCCATTCTCATAAGTGGGGGGTGTTGTTGGGGGGGGGGGGGGGGGGGGGGATCAGAAATATGATTTATACAAAACCTAAGAGACTCCTTAACATTGGGGGCCCTTGTTCAATAAAACATTTTATAGTGAGCGATGTTATAGACATATACATTATGTATTTATATGGCGAGTCATGTGTGAGGCTCACTGCCAATGGCGTCGAGAGCGAGGCCGCGCCCTGGGGAGGACTATATGCTACCGAAACGCCTTTTCTGAACTCAGTTTCAGTTTCCTTGAGTATACTATGATCACGAGAAAACATTCTTTGTTATCTCATATGTCCCGGTGACCCCCACCCGAGCCCCTCTTATCATGTCTGCTTACTGCTAGACTTGATATATCCCTTAATAATTAAAGCTTGTGGGGGATTTCGCGTTCGCTGGAGCCGTAGGGGAACACATGTTAAAGTGCGTAGTAAGCTAGTGAATATCCCACCGTTTCTCCAAAGCCTACATTGAAAGTCAGATGAAAGCAACATTCCTTCATAGGACCCTCTCGATCAAGGGTAACCAAGAAGGGCCCATTTCAACACCAATGACCTAATGAAGACAACCATTGGTGACAGCTTCTTAATTTAAATAACCAAATGAAATGCTTATATCGTAGTTAAATTAATGACACCCAATATCTTTCCAGTGTATGGTTTGTTCTTTACGCTTGGAAAGTCAAACACCATTGGCTATTTCCAATTTAATGTGTGTGTGTGGGAGGGGTAAGGGGAGGGGCTTACGGCCGATAAACGCAATACTCAAAATCCACTTGCGGTAAATGACTGAGGAAATGTCATATAAAGTCGGGCCAAGAATGTCTGCCTTAAACGTCACAACCTTTCACGTGTAAACATGTTTATTTTGTAACATCAATATCGTCATGGACTTTGGTTACTTTTGAGATTTCAATTTAGAATTCCGATGATAATTTACCAATCAGTTAAAGAACAAAAGTACAGAACTTAAAGGAATATATATAGTTTGTGCATATTTCATTCCTACAAAACTTAACTCTTCGTTCCTGTTAAGTCCATAATTGTTGGTAGAGGCGTGTAATAACCTCGAAAGAGCGATGCGTAACACATTATTGCGTAAGTTTGAGAAGGCGGAAAGTGAGGGGGGTGGGGTAGAAAAATACAATTGATGAATCGTCTAAAAAGTCGGTAACTTTATCGAACGATATTGAAGACGGGATTCAGGGTGGATGTTAGAATCCTGTTTGAAATAATGACATTCTCTCTCTCTCTCTCTCCTTGAAAAAAAGGAAGTTACTAATAAACTCATCACTAGTTTCAGACATTAGCTGGGCGATCCTAAGCTTTAACAGAAAATTTATCTGACCCAATCATTTCAATTGTTTATCTGACCATTTCTTAAATTGTAGGAGAGGACTCAGGATTTAAAAAAGGGAGGGGTGTGACCGTGGGGTCGTTGGAACCAACTCCTGTGTATCCCACAACCCCCCTCCCGCATTCATCCTCCCACCAGAAAAATTGAAATTTGAAATGGTGCATTCTGATCCATATATCGGCTATAAATTAAAACGCAAAACTTTGAAGTTCTTTGAATGGGGCTGAAAAAAAGGGGAGCCGGATGTACAGTTAGACATGCCTACGTTTTTCTAGTTGAGATTTTTAACGATTTGTCGCCCAGATAATGCTTTCATTCAAGAGTTAATCACAAGTAAAACTCGATTAATGAAGCTCATGAAGAACCCTGCTTATGTGGATGAATTTATTATCCAATGTCATCGAAGTATTAATCAAAATCAAGCAAATTATCTGCTTTCAAAATAATGCCATCACTAATTATCTTGTATGACCTCATTCCTTTCCCCACACAAGTTGCAAATTATAGCACGACACTAATACTAAACGACGTGAAAATGTGACGTCCGCCCGATTCTTTTTTGCAAAGTATATCATAATACATTTGTTTGATGGAGAAAGCATAGCCTACATAAAATAACTTAAGGTTAAGGTTCTACATCTGTTTAGTGATATTATTCTAACACACTAAATAATGTATTGTCAGTATAGACGCCACGCTACAAACAGATACTATATGAAAGGTCATCATATCACTTTAACGGGACAATTAAGACCATAGAACACGATTAATAAAGTAAAGACAAACTATGCGAAGATAACTACAGAGTTCACTATATAACTGGTACAGGTAGCATATACCATATACAATCAAAACTATTTCACATATTTTGCGTAAGTTGGTAAGTTTACATTGCCAGGAAGTATAGTAAAAGCAAAGTGTCCATTCACCAAACTCCAACCGACATTCAAGACTAGTCGAGAGTGAATCAATATGGCGCACGTAACAATAACCACCATGTTTGTTGTTATGACTTCATTTCATATGCTACTTGCTGAATCGGATTTAAATCTCATTGAGGTGAACACACCGTCAGGACCGATAACCGGTTTTATCCAGCCATTCCTAGTAGACAGCGGTAGTATTCAGCTAAACGAGACGGTGGATACCTTTCTCGGCATTCCATACGCAGAACCGCCCATTGGCGAGTTAAGGTTCCGTAAACCCGTTCCAAAGATACCTTGGACGGAACGGTTGAATGCTACAAAGTACGGTCCAATATGTTGGCAGTCAGCGGTTGATTTAGAGGGCTCTCCGCCACAGGACGAAGATTGTCTGTTCTTGAATATCTGGACCCCGAATGTTGAGGTATGCTGTCACATTAGTTTACGTGAAATAAATATAATTTGTTTGACATTGAAGTAAGTCTGTCTTTTTTCGTTTTCTTTGCATAGGTGCATCTTAACAGATGTTCAAGAATTTATTGAGGTATACGGAAATATGAATTTTTTTTATAAACGTGCCAATCTGAGTGGCACCTTACATGGATAACATAACCTACAAGTCACGTGATGTGTGGTAATTAGGACAGAGAAAAAAGTAGAAACGAGAAGAGAACCTACAAGTCACGTGATATGTTTGACGATGACGACAAAGTAAGAAATATCTTACATCTTAGTTGCAGAATTTGTTAAATGTGGTTCTTATATTAATGGGAAGCGATGTGAGTAATTTCCAGAGTTTCTTCCAAATTACCTACATTTTTTAAGACACGCAATCTACGTTGTGGCAACATTTTAACTTGTACTACACGAATGAAGATTAAATGATATAAACTTATAGCACCATGATGTATTTTATTCCCATTATAAAAAAACACCCCTTAGACCCCTCCACACTGCGGATATCAGCAAACTTTTATGCACGCCTCCCCCACCCCTACCCCCTATCATACATCCACCAGAGAATAGGGTCTGGCAACGCGCCTGCTTCTTGGAGCATTATAATCAAGCACCGAACGTTCTGCTTGTTTCTCAAAGCTTGAGGGGTTACCAGTGCTGGTCTGGTTGCATGGTGGAGCCTACGTGTTCGGCTCGGGATCCAGCGATTACTATGGAGGATCGCCATTGGCTGCATTTCATGACGTAATCGTCGTCACTCTGAACTACAGACTTACAGTCTTCGGGTTTCTTTATGCAAGTAAGGGTTAATTACACCTAGCTAACATCAGGATTTCTTGTAGTAATTTCCAATAACATGCATTATCCAGAGCATATAATGTAACTCATATAACTAGCAATAATGGTAGTTTTTAATTTAAAATGTTTTATTTATAACTTTTAAAAAACAGGTATCTTGGCGTTCTATAATAGTACACTCAAATGACGACCCTTCATTTATTTTATCTCATTGTTAACAGATGAAGCTTCTCCCGGAAATTACGGTATATTTGACCAAAATGTGGCGTTGAAATGGATAAGGGACAATATTGCAGGTAACGTGCAAAGACGTCTTGTTTAAAGGTTACAATCCAAGAAGTAGCTTGATTTTGTTAAACAAATCTATAATTATTCCATATAAGATGGTTTACTCAGACTCATGATCATTTTCAACCATTATCATTCTAATTAATAAATCGCTAACAACAGAAGAAAAAAACCTACGGGAAATTATGTTTGCAAGAGTAAGGACATTCGTCTCTTACCAACGATCTTTTTACTCTCTCAAATTCGTGGTTGTCCTTAGTGGCCAGTAGAAAACAACTGTAAACCTGTCTAATAAGTACAGTAACCTGTAGAGAAAGAGTATTGTAAAATCGCAACCCCTCCCCATAGGTTCACGGAAACAGACCCTCTCTCATCCAATCCCTCCCTCCCCGCCCACACCCTGGACACGAGTTGATTCCTCGCTATGCTATATAATAAATTGAGTGATCAAATACCATCCACGTTATTGAATTGTCTATACTAGTTTCAGTGGCGTTAATCGTTACACTTTGATGTCTCTGTTTATTAACTTATTGTCAGCATTTGGAGGCGATCCGAATCAAATCACGATATTTGGCCAGAGTGCAGGTGGAGCCAGCGTTGGGATTCATCTCTTAGCAGAACAAAGTCAAGACCTATTTAATCGAGCTATTCTGATGGTGAGATTTGTTGCAAATTACACGGAAATTTCCACTAAGAATAATGATGTTTCTGCAACGAAAACTTTCAAATAAGTATAAGAAAGGAAAATATGTTGCCGTTTTGATCCGTGATATTGATACGGAGGCACTTACTGAACACCGGCAAAAACAAAACAAAAAGTAGCTAAATAGGGCCATAGACAATATGCAGGAAATGGATGACATAATAATCTCTGCATTGCTCTCGTATAAATTCATCCATGTTTTTACTTTACTACAGTGAATTCATCAGCGCCACCTTCCTTAAAGGGTGTGAAGACTCGCGCACAAAGAAATGTCTAATGCCGGTAATTTGACCTAGTTTCGAACGAGGTGTAACAGAAGTGTTAAACACCACCATCGATCCCAGAAAATATACACACAGCTTGCTACCGTCGGTAATTAGACACTAATGTACAGTCAATACATACAGCTATACGGTCAATACCCACAACACAGTGTACATAACAGCGTAGACATCTTAGGTCTAGGATAAAGATAACAAGGTATCACGTTTCATTACTGTCTGCATTTTGTAGCGACAAGAAGAAAACGTCATTTGCAAGCAACGGAGTTAACTTTTTCAGAGCGCGGCACGCGGTTTGGGGCGAGTCTTCAATGCCTTTAAATGAGGATATGTAGCGACCAGGGAAACCTGTAAGCTATTCTAAAGTGGTCAGAATGTAGCGGCATTTCTGTCACAATTTTGGAATATCGATTTGGGTGGTATAGTCATACAACGAGGATATATCTAATAAACATTTGGTTAAATACCTACATTGAATATGCAAATTGAACCGTGTCTCGATGCACGGTAATTGGTACACAAGGGTACTAAAGTGTACTTGTACCATGCACATAAAATGAGTGTAAAGTCATTATACTCACAACTAAATTAAACGTGGATTCAACTGTTATTCTATACGACCGACAGTGAATGTTAATTAACTGTATTGCGGTACGTTTACGTCCAATGCGTCAATTTACGTCACAGAACGGGCAGTGAACCTTAACTAACGATGAATACACATGCTGCATAATGTCTTCCTGTTGTTATAGCCATAAAACACCGTTATATTACACGAACGGCGTGCCACACAAATATTACTTCAAAATTGACTGGGTTTCTTAATGGTGTTTACATAAATACATATACACACATTATGAAACCTAATGTTTCTTAACTTGTACCGTTTCTTCTTATGTAAAACTGAAACAGAATATTATGTATATTTGTATTACAGAGTGGCTCAATGGTACATCCATGGGCTATTGAGTTGAACGAAGCAAGGGCCCTCCACGTTACGTACGAATTTGCTGATAAAGTGCCCCAATGTAGAGATTCAATGTCAGACCAAGAACTCGTTGACTGTCTTAGAGAAAGACCAGCAAGGGCTTTAGCCACGGCAGCATTGACGGTGAGTAATATATCTCAACAAAACGAGATGTCAGTTTGTAGAAGAAGTCACAAAGGCTGTCTAATAGCTACCCCAGTCATGGCGTCACCTTCCCCAACCCTCCCCAGAATATGGTACAGTAATGTATAGGACTGTATAATGCGGTTGATAATTGTATATTCCTAGTGTGAACAGTTCGAGGAATTCAGTTCTAGTTCAATTTTTCTCTCCCAATCCCCATGTTCCCGCACCGACGGTCGAACACGTATCAAATGAAACAAAACTTGTGTGATCAGGACAAGGTTGTATCCCAAGTCTTATCGTTTCCGTGGGCTATTCAGACAACTTTTCATCATAAGATAATAATGCTTATTTCACTTAAGCAAGGCTTTTTTTTAAATACCAGCCATGTATATATAGATGCATATATTATCCCTTCGCGCACATATCCATAATACATGGTTACACCTAAGCTTACAATTGTTACTATTGGACCAATTGTTTTTCAAGGAAATGTTAATATATTTTTTTTAAAGACGACAATATTTCCTTGACAAAATGATATCAACTCCCGCTTTCATCGCCTTTTCCTGCTTTTTATTTTATTCCTTTTCCAACAGACCCTCGCTCAAGAGATTGACATTTCTCTTCCTTTCCTGCCTGTCGTTGATGGTGACATCTTAAAGGGTAATCCCTTCACGCTCTTGGATCAAGGAAAGTTCAAACAATGTGAAATTATGACCGGGGCAACCAAAGAAGACGGAACGCTCATTGCCCTTAATCCATTCGCTCTTCAAATAGCTGTTGATGAACCTTACGCCAATTTGTCAGAGTTTCATAGTTTCCTAGGAGAGGCTACCTTCATTTACGATACACCACAAGTCATCAATGCCATTGAACAGGAGTACGTCGATTGGCCTATGGTAGATGAACCCTCTACCAATTACTTCGATACATTTGTCCAGCTGACTACAGACGAAGCATTCTATTGCCCTTGCGATAGACTTTCCCGCCAATTTGAAAAGCGCGGGAATGCCGTCTACAAGTACCTCTTCAACCATTTGCCATCGAGAAGTATCTACACAGAGGGTCCTTCACATGAGCCAAGGCTATGGAAATGGAGGGGCATTGCCCACGGCGAGGATATAGCGTTTGCCTTTGGAGCTCCATTCCGACAAAACTGGTTTCATAATTATACAGAGGAAGAGAAGGACTTATCATTTGACATGATGAGGTACTATGCCAACTTTGCTAAGACAGGGTAAGAAATGGATAGCAATCTCCAATCCTAATATAATCTTCATATTTTAATCCTGTCATGAGTCAAATACAAAGAACTGTGTTTGAGTGCGAGATTGGAAGTACTTGTATGAAAGACAAATGTAACTAAATAACACTAATGGTTATGAATCCCCTTTTTCACTATAACAGCCAGTTGGAACAATTTTCGAATGCCTAGTACCACTCAATTTACGCTTGAAATCACTTTAGGTAATACTAAGACCAGTTTCGAACCTTCATATAACAGAAACAGAAATATTCATACTGTTCGCACTGTCTTTAACCATGCCTTGAAACATGATAGATATGAAAGAACGGTATATACAAAAAAAAATCCCTACTGGGTAATAACGGTACTAGCTAGATGATAAATATTTATGAACTCAATGTCAAATATTCACATTTGGAATATTCACTTTTGACTCGAAAAGGAAGCTTATCATTCCAATAGATTTCATCAGAGTACAAGTAAAGATGTATTGTACAACGTACGCTTACATATTGTGTGAGCTAAACCTTATGATGCGGTTAATAAGTCTCCATACATGCTGTTCTTATACTCGTCAGCAATCCTAACCAAGGTACTCCTGGTACACAGGCCACTTGGGATGAGTTTAGTCTACCAGAGCTGAAATTAATGAACTTGAAACCAAACCCTGAAATGATGGAGAGTTACCATGCAGATCACTGCCACTTTTGGAATGACTACGTGTTGAAGTTAGTAACATTCACAGGTATGTATGGTGGCGTCATTACTGGAGGGTATATTTGGTATGAAGGTAGGTATATATAT
>KN890096.1:33218-51758 GCA_000934455.1 Apostichopus parvimensis
AGTGCTTGCTCTCGAACTTCTGGGTGAACTAACTTAAAGCCGAGTTTAGCCAGTTTGGATCCGTCAAGGTGGAGGTGTTTGTTGTACAGGAGTTCCTGTGGATAAAAGAAAAGTGAAACCACTCTTTACGTTAATCATAGCAGGGATTGTTTGGTCAACTTTTCTGCAAAATTATCTGCACACACATATCTCACCCCACCCCCCGCCCCCTTTTCTCCCACCCAACCTCAACAAAATATTCTTTAGGGCCTCCTTATACCAAGTATGAGATTCACCAAAACTTATTTTAAGTTATTTTGTTCAGTTAGTTCAGTCAGTTATCCAACTTGTTTAGTCTCGAAACCACTGACAACCGTCAATTACCCTATTATCCTCCACCAAAAGCACTAACAACTGAGAACTCACTTTATAGAGGTATCTACATTTTAAATTTGAGATGCACCACTTCTGACTTATTTAATCTGACATTTTACATGTTACTCTAATTCAACCAGGCATTCCACAAATTGACTGAGTAAGAAGAGTTTTTCGAGGCTTTCAGATTTGACCCCTTCTAACCTCAAGTGACCTTTGACCTCCACCATATATGGTGGAGGTCAAAGGTCACAACTACTAGAAAGCAATCATTTATTAAGTGGAACCTTTCACTCAACTATAGGGGTCACGAAAGCAGTACTTGTTGAGTATTGCTTGTTAACAAGGTTTTCATATGCTTTAGCCAGTGGTGACCTCAAGTGACCTTTCAACTCCATCAAGACCACTAGAAGGCTACCACTCAATATGGGACAACTACCATTTGACAATGGGATCCACCAAAACCTTAACTTTAGAGTAAAAAACTGCTCTACAAAGTGTTCATATTTTGGCCACTGGTGACAAATTCCTGGTTGACCTCCACCAATAACAAAAGTCAACCAAGAACTTACTAAGCCACATCTGCGCACCAAACATGACATTCATGAAAGCCATTCATGTTTACAAGCCATGTTTACATGTACACACACAACTACCATCCATGCACATACCATCAGATGTACATCCACAAACCATCAACATCCCATAGATTCCTTTATGCCTCCAGCAAGGAACCAAACAGGAAGTGAGAAATATATTACCATAATTTCTTTGAGGCAGAAAATATATCTGCATGCCACAAACCTGGTCTAAGTAAGGACTGAGAGGGGTATGTTGTATCTCTTCTCTCTTGCAAAGTTCCGACCAAGGGAGGATGTGTTTGTCGTTCGATTCCTCGACTGCGTCACTTAAATTCAGCTGAAAATTGAAAAGATGAAAGCAAGAAGACTGAGTTAATGCCCCAACAGAATCCTCCCATCTGAGGAATCATGACTCTGCATAATAAATATCTGTTGACTTTAGGAACAGTTTTTGGGATACATGAATATGAGTTGAAATGTGGTTGACCTTTAAACTTAACTGATGCTCTAAACTCGACTGTTAACAATAGAAGAGGGAACTGCATATGCTTTGTTAAATGTAATGTATAAAATCAGTCAAGTTTGGTCACATGTTTTAGTTTCATCTTTCTCTGTCTATGATGCATATATATCTATGATATGGATATATTTCTAACGGAAAGTGACGCCTAATTTGATTCAGAGAGAGCAAGACCTACCTTTGCCAAATTAGACATGACACTTCCAAAGTAATCATGTTCTATGTGAAATATATCACAGACCAGCTTGGTGATTGAGCCTTGAGCTGTGAGAGATAAATAAGTGAAATATTTCATAAAATATACAAGACACAATCATACATTGTATCTCATGTAAACAAACTAGCTGGTAAGCTCATCTTCAAATTACACACACAACAGTATTTCTACTGAACCATTAAGTTTGGATTGTCTACACTGCAAAACTAATGACAAGCTTTGTTCATGATTTCAGTTATATACTGATGTGAATATCTCTGTAATTTGCCTTAACTAAAATCAAGGCATTACTTGATTTCTAGAAATGAAGTTATCCCTTCAATGGGACTTTTGACTTTATGCTGTTACTTTGCAAATGCTAAAATTAAACACATTTCAGCTGATTGGGTATAATTACAGAGATGGGATATCATGCAGATATTAGAAAAGCAAAATTTTCAATAACGCTTTTGTAAGAAGCCCCTCGAATGAAGACAAAACTTTCACACATATAACAATGCCACATACTTCATTTGTTGAAGTATACCAGTTTCACTATCACTTTTTGTCTAATAAAATTCACGGAACACAAATAATCTTCACCAATACATTCTACAAAACAGAGGAAAGGAAAGCCACATGTGAACAATCCAATCCTCTCGTCTGAATGTAAATACAAACCCATATTATCATAATTAAATTTTTTATCTTCTTTCATAGTTCTTTTCTTTCATTTCTAAGAAAGTTCTCCAAAGACATTCAATATGAACGTTTATTGTGTGTAATCTCTGTATGCCCCAGCGATGGTTGTTCACCTCAATTTGAGTATCCAGAAATCCATCGAGATTGACAAGTGGCCTCATTCAGTTTCTAAGAATCATTTCAAATTGTATGGCCAGCCCATTATCACGTTGTACAGACAATGTTCGTTGTATCATCGAAAAGTAACAGTACTATAAATGTTTTGTGTACTCAAACTACTATGCATCTGTTCATTTGCATAGCAACTTGGCTATCTAGTGCAACAATATGGTTAGCATTAGTAGCAGTTTTGCTACTTGAAACACCACCTAAATCCTTTCCTGTACACTACTACAATGGCTTCACCATTGCGATAAATTACTAATTTACGATGCAGAAAAACTAGACTTGTTTGAGACACTGTCCTGCAAAGGCAGTCCCAATTAATATCTAGCTGACATCCGACTAGGGACAAATTTCTCAGGAGACTGAAGTCATTGACAAGGCTTTGCAGAGACTGCATCCAACTACTAATGAAAAAAAGAGACTTTGATGACTGAGATGTTTTCCCTTTATGGATTAACATGTTTCCTTGGCAACCAAATGTGAACAATGAAGGGACAAAATCGATCTGTTATCACTGAATTTTGTGCCTCAGAAATAGTGTGCTTTCATCCATACTGGGTGTTTTTCGATATTATGCCATGAATATAAGATCTAAGGATGTGTAACAGGCCGTGTTGATACCTGTCAGACAACTATAGAAAGCTAAAAATGTATGTATGTATGTATTTTAGATCCTCCTGCAAGCAGGAACTCGCGAAGAAGCCTCACTGGCTTATCAAAGCCGCAAGCTGACCAAAGTCAGTCTCTTACATTCATATTTAACGTCCATGATTATGAATTGTCAACAACTCTGTAACTGGACGACATACATTAATCTGGGAGTGACTCGAACCGGGGACCTTATGATTAATAGGCACCCGTGTTAACCAGTGAGCTTTGTTAACCACTGAGAATGAACTTTGGACCAGTAGTTACTATAATTTGTCAGGATGTGTTTCATCAAAAAGACCATACATAACTGTGTTGTGGCTGCACATTAATATAAAGTTAGTATGCAAATGGTATTGGAGGTGTCAATGATTTCCTATACCCTGATACTAGGGTGTAGTGTTAGCATGAGTGTAGTATTAAAATGTGCACTATTGTAAGAATCCTCTGAAAACCCACTTCCTATGTTCACTCAAGGAACCCCTACAGTTGTTGTAAAATGAGACATCCTTTTCCTGCATTTGTAATAACAGTAAACTGAAAGTATTTGCAATTCTTAATGCTTTCGTGAAATGAACAAGAGTTTCTGTTGTTTTCAAAGTTTACTATGCAAACTGAAATCGACAGATGTAACAAAATTATAATGAAAATGTGTTAACGTTCTGAAATGGACGGGCAAGTGTCATAGAACGATGATTTACCAACCAAGGGTGCCCTTGATGGAAAAGTAGGTTATGAAAAAATCTTTCTTTAGTCGAAGGATGTTTCCAGACGTTAGAAAGTTTATCTAAATTATGTAATCATTGAGTCCTAAGTCCAAGTAAGTTTTCACGCATTCTGAGCATCAATTTTGAAGTATCGTCGGGGTTATTTCTTAGTCCTCATGGAAGATTCTGGATCGTGGGCCTAAAAGTTTGTAGACCACTGCCCAAAAAGAGAGCATATCTAACAGTTTTTTCTTGCTGTTTATTTGGAATTGATCCCTCCCCCCCCCCCACACCCCTTCAAACCCCCTCCCATTTATGCAACTGTCAGCCATTTTGATTTTCAGTTCCAATTAGGTAGCATGGAAGTTTAGCTACCCAAGATCATCAATCAAGCAGTTAGTCCTGAAATTGGTCTAAACATAGCACTGTTCATGAGTAGATAATAACAATTCACGCTCTGACACACACACACACATACACAGTCAACCATCTGTCCCAATTTGTGTCATGTTACAGTCCAATTCACAAATTTTTGGAAAACCTAATTAATATCCAGAGAGAAATCTGTCAGTTTCATTAACAGTTACAAACATGACACATTCCCTATTTGTGTATGTAATTAAAGCAAAACTGAGTTTACCTACAATTGAGTTAATTTGCTTCAGTATAGTTGAAAGCAGGACGGTCATGTATTTTCACTTTCGACATAGCAATCCGGGTTAAAAGCTGAGACCAGATGGCTCAAGGTAACCACAATACACTCTTGCAAGAGTTGTGTAACAAGTCATGACTCATTTTACCAACTCGCACAAATCCTCCTACCCCATCCCCCTCCCCCAGAGGAAATCATAAGTGACCAAAGTCCACAACTCAACTTGAGACAGGCAAATCTCTGGCAAACTCTTGGCTTGACCCTCACTTGACCGACATGACTCGCTTCAACTTTGACTGGCACTGACCATGGTACATATATATGCATGTGCTTTAGCTGCTACAAATATCTACAAGAGATCTGTAATGTTGTGAATTAATGAGAAATGTGGCTAATGTAAGCCAAATTAGTACTCGGCAACTCGTCATGATTTAAAGAGGCAGATGTGAGCTACTTACTGGATTCTGATTGGTCGACAATGTTGTAAATCTCTTTAGTCTGTCCGTGTTGTAGGATGTACCAAATGGCCCGACATACGTCTTCTACATGAACAGTATTCATGTTCAGATCTGCGGTCCAGAGCAACTGAGAAGAATTGTAAGAAAGAGTAAAGCAAGAACTGAAAACTGGGAAATTATAAAACACATTTTGAAAGGGTAAAAAGAGATTTTTTCGTTTACAACTGGATTTGAAACAGTGGTCTAAGAATTACAAGTCTTAAGACTTTTAATTCTGAGACCACTGGTTCAACCGGCCTTTCATCTTAAGATGAAAGGAGAATTGTAGGTCCGAACTGGACAAACAAAACAGAAAGCAGAAAACAGAAACCAAAAAATAAGGAATACTCTCACCCTCTCACAAATGTTTTTTTTTCTTCTTTCTATCTTGTTAATTGACCATTTGCTTTTCAAATTTTACATAAAGAAGTGGACTTTTGCACACAACTCAACATGATATACCTGAGATATTATGTTCAAATTTATGAATCACTTTCAAGAATGGGTACAACCTTCACCCTAGGTCTATTATGGTGAAAAGAAAAAGGTACAATAGCTGAAATCTTCCTTTTACTTGTTACTGCTGTAAAAAAATGCAATCTACACAAAAAGAAAATCAAGTATTTCAAGTCAAAAATTAAAAAGTTATAATGATGTCTACTGTGAAGTTTACAACCAAAGAAGATATCTTGATTTGGAGAATACAAAATTCTCCCCCAGAATTGCTTCTTCAACAGCTAATAGAAAATTAAAAATTATTGAGCACTTCAACAAGTTTTCCCCATGCCTTCTCTCTCAATAGATGTCCTAAAAAAGCTCATTATGCCACTAACAAAACTAATATTCGATGACTATTACACTAGTGAAGCAAAATAATAAACAAATATCTGACTAGGAAATTATCAAAACAATTTGAAAGACAATTACTGAATCCTGAGGTCATTGGTTTCAATTCCTTCTATACTCTTTCAAACTGAATTCTGTATTTGATAGAAACACAATAACATTGCATTTGCTTGGTTTTCAAAAACACTTGGTAGTAAGTTTCAATATTTGAACAGATTAAAAATTAAACACATGGTAAATATTATCACCAAAATCCTTCCTTGGGACATGAAGCTGTTTTCAAGAGGCAAGTTTTACGTAACAGTTTGTGCTCATATTATGAAACTGACAAATATATGAATGAAAGCCTCAAGCATTTAAAGCAATTTATGACTACATGTGTTCTCAGCAAAAATGTCTTACAATTTCATTCTGTAGATGGTGACTGACTTCCATAGTACTTTACCATACTAAGATAAAGCAATGATTTGGGAAGTAATATGACTGATGCCATCAGTTCCCAATCAGTAGATATCCCATTTGGATACAATCAGTCATTTCTCAGTTATCCAAATGGTATTTGTATAGTATAACATGACTAATGCATTCAGTTTTCTGTATGTTACTTCCATTAATTATCTATAATGTACCTCAATGGATATATATTTATATATGTATGTACAGCTAAACAAGACTGACTCAATCAGTTATCTGTCAGGTAAACCCAAAGGATATATGCCATGTAAACAAGACTGACTCAATAATTTATCTATAATGTACCCCAATGGACATATGTACAGCTTAACATGACTGACTCAATCAGTTATCGGTTGGGTAACCCAAAGGATGTGTGTACATTTTTGATATGACTGATCCATTCAGTTACCTGTGAGTTATACCAATGGATATGTACACAGTTAAAATATAACTGACTCAATCAGTTATCAGCTAGGTATCACAATGCATATATGTTAACAGTTATATGACTGGCACAGTCAGTTGAATCATGCTCAAATAATACCATATCCTCCTACCTTCATCTTTTCCTTCAACTCTCTGTACACAGCACCTACGACAAGCCTTGGCGCTAAAGAAAGTAAAAAATAAATAAAAGAATAAAGGTCAAAGTGAGGTCGCTCAAACATTCATATCAGCACTTCATGATGAAATCAGGTATTGACACATGTTCTACATTTGTAATTACACAATCCTTTCCAACACAAAGCAAGACCTAATTAAACCAAACACATCTGCATTCTCTTAACGGAAGTGTAGTTTATGATAAAACCAGATACCAGCACGTCACAGACTCCTCGTCAATAGATTCAATTACTATTCAAGATTAATTGTGCTATTTAAATCAGTTGTTTAGTTCAAAAACAAGTTTATGTTAAATTTAAAAAACCTACCAAGTATAAAAAAAACTCATTATTGACATCAAATTTGACAATTGACCTGCATGTTGTTTACAGGATTTTAGTGAGGTATAATTACATTTACTAAATGCAATCCCAAAAATATGTTTTGATCTACGGTGATTTATCAAAATCACAAGGAAAAAAAGAAAGAGAGAAACTGCTTTAATTCTTATCCAAGTGGAAGAGAGTCGTGTTTCTTTTCTGACGTAACCAGAAAAGAGCTGTTTGGCACAAATCCGTTATGGATAAGTATGAATTAGTTTGTTAAAACCTGATGCAAACAGAAGCTATCTGGTAACAAACAGGTATCATATGTTGGTTACAAACTGGTGTCATATGACCCATCCTTGGTATCTTTATAGAGGAGGGGGACGGTGAACGAGAGGAGAGGGGGTCAAGTTTCAACATGACATGTCATTCTTAAATGCAGTGCTTTCATATCATGTTACCACAAATGGATTTAATTTTAACTGATATTCAGGAATGAAAGAAGGAAGTAAATGCCATCTACGACTAACAAAAACACAAACAGGTGCTAGTGTTACCGGTCTCCGAGTTTGTTGGAAGTAATATGGCAGTTAGTCGCATTGATAATTCTTAATATGATGAATCGAAGGAACTGTTTGTCATTTTCATAAATCTTGCTAAACTCCAACCAAGTATTTGTCGGAAATTTATGATTGAATACTTAAAGCCAAATCTCTCCTTGCATTAGGATGGCATTCTCCATGTTATCCATGCCTATAGCCCTCACTGTATATGAACCTGTCCAGAAAATGACCACAAACGTGCATAGAATACCACATAGTAGTAAGAAATGGAAAACTTACTGAGACCGGTTCTGTCTCCAATACCGTACACGATAGCAGGCCGAAGAAGGATGTAATTTAACCTGCGGAGTCAAAGGAGAAGGGAAGAGATTTTTAAACGTTATTTTTCTTGATTTTCAGAGCAGATGGATGAACTGTCTCTGTACAGCTTATCCCACATGAGGAAGTCAGTTTCACTCGACTGAAATACTGTACGTAGAATAGTGTTATACCCAGAGATGGATATCCTAAATCCCATGTTCTAGTCAGTTGCTTCGTGAATTGAAAAGTGGGAGAGGGTGGGGGATAGAGTGGGGGTAACACCAGATATTAACCCAGTCAAAATTTCTTGGCTATAGGCATATTTTGTCTTCAAGGTCTCGTTGGATTGATAGCTGTCTAATGTCTCAAATATTTTGTGAATAACTCTTGTTTTACTGGCAATATTTTAACAGAAGATAATTCCGTATTCAATCCTGACAGCATGACTCCACGAAAGCTACAAACCAGTTGAAATTTACGAGAGATGGAGGGGGTGGGGAAGGGGGTTGGGGAGAGTAGATCGATATGAATAACAAAGAATTTAGCTCCTGTACACCATACCTAGTTTACATATTTATTCACGCAATCTACAATATATGTAGGTTAAAAGATTAAACCCTAGCATAGCAAGAATAAGAGCATACTCAGTTTAACTTGAAACGATCTCAGATGAGCTTTGGACTAGAAACCTAGATTCCTTAATTGAAATTTGAGCCCTTAATCAACAAATCCCAAGATACAGAGAGTATTAACACCAGTTACTCGCATAGGATTGTCTGTTGGTATGAGCTTAACAAAATAGTTATACATTTTATTTTGGAAAAACAAGTTTACAAATTTTTACCCTTCCGTCTTTGCAAGTTCTTCTTCCAACTGCATTTTGTACTTTGCGATACCTGTCCACGGCGATACTTTGGAATCTTCTCTGCTAGCTTTCTGAAAGGTTAAGCAGTTTACAATTTATTTATGAAGAAAGAAACCAAAGAAGGGGGAAGCAAAATAATAGTCATGTTAAAGTTAGTTTACAATATTAGTCAAACCAAACCAACAGCTTATCCAGAGAGAACCTAACCTCTCTCTCCTCTCTCGTTCCCTTTCTCCGGGGAATGTTAAAAGAACAGGCGACCGGTGAGGTGCCAAGCTAATATATAATATCCCATTCAACTTACTTTGTCATATGAATAAACCTGACCGGTCGATAGTTCCAAATACCTCTTAATGTTTCTCTTAGCAGCCTCCCTAGCGCAGTTAATTCCGACTTTCAAAATGCTCTCTTCGTAAACCTGCGAGTAGAAAATTGTAAGAAAAACTGATTGGAAACATTTTGAGACCGTGTTTTTTCGTGTCGGGTGCGTTAGTCGTTATTACCGTCAAAGGAATATTAAATCGAGAAGTGATTAATGTTTGACGTAATAGAGGGACAAAATCTGAGCGTCTGAGTAAAATTTGCTTTTCAGTTTGACAGTCCGTTTTTCCAGCTACTTTTTGAAGGAAGAGTTAACTTTTAGCCTGCAGATGGGATGTCATACTACTGATGAATTTCAGCCAAAAAAAAAAATACAATGTAATACCCATAACAAAGCATCTTATTTGCTTGACTAGTCAACTTTTAAATGAAGGCCAGTAAATATAAATAAATATAAAAGAAACCGCAATACTTTCTGGTTTGGGTATTTACTAACGACGATATACTTTCCTTTCTCCTGCATACATACACACTCCAATCTACCATGCTTACAAATTGGTAACATTCTTGCACCGCACCCCAAATGACCCTCTCTCAGGTCATCACCCTCTTCCTCTAAATCGGATTTCCGTTGGCGGTTTAATGGCATGGTAGATCAGAGTGCGAATGTACAGGAGACAGGTAAGACAGGAATGAAGTGATATTAAATCATAATATGAAAAGGAAATATATTTAGGAGGTTGTCTAAGCTTTGATCAAGAGCAACACTCAGTAAGCTTTGTAAAAATGGCCTTAATCTGGCTACCTCATAAAATGACTGCTTTAAACCAGAGGCAAAACTCATGATATTCAATTGATGCAAACCTGCAAGTTGAACAGTCTAGGGTATCACAGCGATTCATGCTGATATAACCAGGATTCACACCATGTGATTCATTAGTAAAGGTTGTACAGAGAATTGAACTGTTGAGTTGAAATAGCAAAGACGTCGCTTATAAGGAACCTCCGGGTTTTGAAACAACTCACCCCATCGTACTGGCCAAACTTGGTCTCTGCTGCCAGGTTGATGACAATGTCAAAGTCACCTTCTTCACAATCAAAGGCCTTTGGACAGGAAGCTGAAATGGCAGGAACAGCCAAAAAATGTAAGAGAGTGAGTGATAATATGTTAGATATTAAAAGACAAAAATGGTAGTACTCCTGCTGGGTATTTCATGTGTTGACATGTTTATGAATCAGAAATTTCAGTGGGAGAATTAATCATGCATAGTAGCAGACAGTGGAAAAATTATAAGGAAGAAACAAATAATTTACATAGAATTATGAAAAAACCTCATCTCAGAGTCACTTGTAGACGCCTACAGTTTAGCTGTGTCAGGTTATAGTTGTTTGGCTGTCAATTATAGCTCTTTGCCAAACAGGAAAGAAATCTTCTGTGACCGTCTCACATTATCAGACCATCCAGACACATCAGGTTACCACCTGACAAGCTTTTACTAGATATTATTAATACAAACTTTTTAAAGAATTTCAATATAAATATTCATATGTTAAAATATATAAAGATATACCTAGGATATGAATGTCAAATGTGCATATATAGTATTACAAGGAAGCGTCAAATCGCTCATTTGTTATAAACGGAAAGCAATTAGAAATGGAGTAATTCACTGTTTATTAAGGGTCATATTCTGTGACGCCTGTTCTTTTTCGCATTGTCTCTTATCACATCAACCTTTCATTAATAAGTTCTCCTCTGTATCTTGTTCACTTTTGATTTGACTTGTGACACAGTGAATTAATTAAGGAACTAAACGATGGGTGATGTTTAAGTTTAGGAAGCGTCATCAACGAAGGTGGATCTTTGGCTTAAACCCAGACCGACTTGATTGCAATCCTACATAATCAATTTTAATCACGCATTGCTTCATGGAGTGAGTGTTACATATACTGCAACGTATGGCCATTCCATACAAGCCAATCTACTACATATCTCCTCACAGCCACTGGGATGGTTAAATGAGTAAGAGGTGGGTGACCCCTATATTCCATGACACGGGGGGGGGGGGGGGATACTTGGGGTGCAGTGCTAAAAGTTTTACCAGGTCACTCTGGTATCTGGACATCAGCATGGCAGAGTGAGGAATGGTTTGAAGATTCAGCTGGAGTCATTTTTATTAAGCTTTGTAATGGTAGTTTTGGAAGGGAGAGGGTATTGGACTTTGCTTGATCAGCCAGGGCACAGTGAAAATATTTCTTTCCTATTGTTGAGAGCTACCTGTACAACATAGTAGGTAGATTGGAGTGCTTACAGTATGTAATGGCAGGTAAGATAGAGAAACAAGGGATATAGTACATTAGTGAAAGTCATACAAAGCAGGAAATATACTTACTTGGTTGGTTTAAGTTGACTTGTACAAATTCAACCTGGTCCATGAAAGCCTGTGAAAGAAATAAATGCAGGAAACAAGTTGTTTTCGTAATCTTGTTTTTACTTCATCCAGATGCCTTTGCTGCATCCTTTATTGTTTTGTTTTGATTAGCTATGTTGTCTTAACTGTGAATATACAATAATATAAGTTTAGTTAATTATTAGGAACCTTCAATTAATCTTAAAGGTATAAATTTAGTCAGATATGAACCTTGTCTATTTGTTTATCATAGGAGGATGTGGTATCCATGTAGTTGTACATATAATGTATAGTCTTCAAACCTTTGAAAGTTATAACTACACTTTATAGTTATAACTACACTTTATAGTTAAAACTACACTTCATAGTTATAACTACACTTTATAGTTATAACTACACTTAATTGTCATAACTATACTTTATAGTTACTTTATAGTTATAACTACCCTTTATAGTTATAACTACACTTCATAGTTATAACTACACTTTGCATTCAAACACAATATCTGAAAGAGACTGTATGCTATAGATATGCTAAAGTAGACATGTGTGACAGAAAACTTACAATACACTTTAAGTAGCACACCTTATTTATAATAAGGTAAATCACCAGTCAACCATAATCACTGCTCTTCATCCAGAATGTACAGTTTCCTTCTTCCTTCCCCCCCCCCCCATGTCCCCTGGTCACATCCTTATTCAATTGCCAAAGCAAACAAAAAAGTACCTTTAGGGAATAGCGCTGGTTTATATACTGCACATGGCTAAAGAAGACAACCACCACCCAATGATCATCATTGGTCTAAAGTATATGTGAGAGATTAACTGTTATCGGCAACTTTCCGAAACAGCTAAGAAAAATCTGATGTCCTTCACACACAAGGCAGAAGAAGGCTTGATCAAGTCTAAATATGACACCATCCTGCCACATGTGCTTCAATTAGTCATTTGTCATTGTTTATTTCAATGTCTACTTTCTGTAATGGAGATGGAGTTTTGATAAATTTACACTGCTCAAATCTAAAATACTCAAGCTCTTAATATCCTAATGAAGGGATTGGTTTCAGTGTCAATACTATTAACATTCTAAATGAAAAAAAAAAATATTAAGAGAGAAAAAGTCAAAGTTTTCCAAAATCCTAGAGCATAATACATCACAGATTTACAAAGTGACAGCTTTTCCAGACATGACTTTAAATGCAAGGATATTATCTCCCAACTGGAACAAGATTTTTCTAAGCTGTTTCGACAAGTTATCCATCACAAAGAATCTCTGTCATATGAAGGTTACTGTCATGAAGACTGGGTTTTGTCTCCTTTATTAATACGGTATATTATTATTAAACAGACTATTATATAGTCACAGCTGACTCCTTTCACATAGCAACCTTGCACACAGCCTCCTCTGAAAGAATGCACAGAACAGATCTCTTTATTGGGAAACAGCTACTCATGCAGAGGTCTGATTCATCACATTATCCATGGATTTTAGGTGTGTGGCTCTGTGCTTCCGTACACCTTAGCGACATGGAACACGAGGGAGAATACTGACTACTAAATACAGAATATGACACATTAATGTCTACAAGCTTACAGTATTCACATCACTAGATGCATCAATACAATATATATATTTATGTACTGTGTTGGAGAAAGATGTTAAAATTCACACTTCGTCTTAATTGAGTCCGAGTCATTTTTTGTTTAATATGTTGTACTGCAACAAGATAGAGAAAAACATTGATATCAACTCTATATGCTATCTGACTACAATAGCTCTATAACATGTAAACTAAGTTGTGCAGGCATTAGAAGATATATGCATATAGTCAGAATTCATACAATCTCAATAAAGGTGCCATAATGAATGCTTGAAGTTAGAAAAGGTGAGGAAGGTGGAGGCAAATGGGGGGTACAGAGTGGAAGGGGGAGGCGAATGGGGGCTACAGAAAGAAATGGAATAAGAGATATTTATATGATGACATTTTAAATTTCTAAGGTTTCCTTTGTGTCTATCTGTACATTGGTTGTTCTGTCCTTCCCGCCTTGAGGATTCTTTAAAGTTTGTTCCTTATTGTTGTAATTCCTTATTGTTGTCTGGCTGTCCTTGTTCCTTGTTGTTGACATTGTCATTATTAGGGAAACACTAGACAAGCAAATGTTGAACTTTGTAACTTGACCTAGACAGGATGGGTGATGGATGGAACTAATGGGGAAAGTGTACTGTACTGTCCTAAAATTATTTCTGGCTGATTTTTCTGAAAGTAATAATTAACTAGAATTAGGGCGTGTTGAGAAGATCCACGAAGGAAGCTATAAAGTTGTTGAGCACATTTCTATATCCTTTTGATGCCATTCTTTCTTAGAGGTTTATAGTTCGTTATTGTAACATTGAGCAGCAAACTGAAGTTGCTGAAAAGTTGTCAGTATAGGCCCCGATTTAAGCATAAACTGAAAATTGCTGGAAGTTTTCCAAAAGTACAATTCTAAAGGCTCTCATCTCATCATGGAACTTACTACTTTTAGAGTGCAGGGTAGTAAAATGCTTAGAACTTGAAATTTGAGCAAGGGTGACCATTATCTGACTTTTCTAGCATATTTGGGGACAGTACCGATGATCTTCAAACCACTCTCTGAAAGGTGAAAATAATATGCCAAATTTAATGTAGGTGAAAATTGCCTGCGAAATGTGTTTGAAGACTGGGGCAATTTTATTGGCCTCATCTTACATGCCCATGGGTGTTAAACGGATATTTTCATTTCTCGGTAGACTAAACTTTACTGCATTCGACTCTGGTTCTCCGAGAGCGAGTCACAAAGGTCCTTTGCTGCTAGTTATCAATCAAACCTCACAGAATTCCATTCTAGATGCATTAACAATAACTTAATCAAATGTAGTTTAACAACTTTCACTTTCACCGTGTTATGCCTGCCTGTGACACACATAGTATACAGAAGTTGTTCACATACATGTGGTCTGTTTAAATTTAGAGTGGCCCTATAGGATTATAGAAGGAGGAGAATTTATCTAATATTTACATAGATGTTAGCTTCACAGAAAGATGACTCAGTAATGGCAGGGTGACCATCGAGACCGTCAGTTTTATAGCCAGGCTGGGACATGTGTTGGTGGGAGAGAACTATGTGCCATCCCTCTTTGCAAACCTGCCAATAAAGTTGTGCTTCCCAATATTTTGTAACAATATCATAAATATACAATACCATGCTGCCAGTACAAAACTAGCACAGAGCCAAAAAACCTTCCATATTAAAATGCATAGCTGGTGGTTTTTCGACACCCTCTAATCCGTTTAAATTTACATTACATTAAATCTTCACATTTGTTCCTTTCCTTGGATATATGGCACATTGTATTATTTTCTTATGGGACTCGGTAAACCTTGATCAAACCTAGCACTTTTGGACAAGAAATTTGCTCTTTTCGCAAGAATTCCTAAGCGCTCACGTGACTTCAGGTCACCCTGTGATATCAATGTGTGGAGTCGGTTGAGGAAAAAGTTTCGATCAAGCCATTCACTTCAGCACTAACACTACACCGATACAACACTGTCATACTGTTAATATCCAAAATGCCAACAAATTGTGTAGTAGTAGGTTGGAAAAACACTTCTGAAAACCAAAATTTAAGTTTCTTTATGTTGCCAGTCATCAAACTGATGAATAGGCAGATAGTCTAGGAAGAGGCCCTCTAAAGGTAAAGTTTCCCTAATTTTGATATATATGCCTAAACTCATTAGCGACAACTGCCCTGTTATTCTAATGGCATACTCAATTGTTTTCCTTCAGCCATGATTTACCCCATAGGTACAGGAAAAGAAAGATCATGTTACGAAAAAGAGACGTACACCGCTACACAATAGGCCCTGTGTGACTTAGTTCTCTTTAGCAGAACCAACGACACTACGCATGGAGCTAAGATAGTGATGCACAGTTACACTTACAGAGTATATGTATTGTAGGCATGCATATATTGTACTGAGACGGTAAAAGTTTTTGCATTTTTTAACTTTTGAAACTTGTGTATTGAATATGGAATAGGTGCTTATATTGTACCTTGGTGTTACCTTCCAAAAGAGTGTCATATTAATGTACCACACCTGTAAATACACTACAGTATGTACCTTGAAGTGTAACATACTAGTAACTGTACCAAAAGACATTCTCAGTACAAGTGTTCATTAGTTTCTAAATACATACATGATCTTCTGCTGATAAATGTGCTAAAGTTCTATAACCACATGAGGTTGCTATGGCAATAGTCCTCCTGAGATGTTTACAGTCCTTTCGTTCATATTCTGTTGATGATTCGATTTCAAAAGGCAGATAATACATATCTAATGCATTTTGTCTATATACATTTTAGAGATTGCCAAGTACAGTGGAATGTAAATATTTGATCAATAAACACAGGTGTTAGTAATATTATTTTGGGATAATTAACAGTACAAATACAGTTTGCCTTTATCAGATGTACATCCTGCTTTCTAAACAAGCATTGTTCTGATATATTTACACATTAATAGGGACTAGGTTACAGTACTTGTAGACTCCATGTCAAAGGTTACTTCTGTGTCAACATATGCCTCATACTATGGAATGCCAATTTGGATCACCATGGTAAGACTATGTTCTGAAATATTTAGCCATGTCCTAAACGGTACATGTCTTTACAAAGAAATACAGTATGCGGATTGCCATGGAAACATTTATGATGCTGTCATGTTATGAACAAGGTAACACAAAACACATTTTACACATCATTTGATATCAGCTACATAGGTTTGTACTGTATTCATCATTTGGAGAGCCGTATGGAATTCAATACTACCCACCGACCAGATCTAAGGTTACTACAGTGTAACCTTGATCATATCCTCTATATGATGGTATAACCGCAACAAAGAAATTAACCAGAAAGAGATAATTAAACAACTAGCATGTCCTCCCTCCATCCTCATAACAGTATTTGTTAAAAAGTACTTACACTGAATTTTACAGCTGTTCCCCCCCCCCCCGCCTCACCATAATGACAGTGCCATAAACTCATTTCATCTTTCAAAACAAAACTGAAAACTGAATGAAACCTGCACACATGTGATCCCAGATTGTAACATAAATATGTTAGGTACCAGGCTGACTTTGGCACCAGCCCAGTCACCACCCCTACCCCGACCCCTAAGTTCCTAGCAGAGAAATTTTTAATGCAGGAATTTAATTTGTTTTCCTTGCACAGTGGTTTGAATATATATCCCTTTCCATCCATCATGTTATTTGTGAGCCCTTACCAAGTTTGATGGTTCCCAAATTCCCAGTGAGTTTCTGACATGCAGTACACAGAATGGCTAGAATGGCTCGAAAATCCCTTATCAAAAAAGGGTACTTATCGAGCTGTGCACGCTTGGCAAAAACTTCAATATCCAAATTATGGAAAAGACCAAGAACATAGGTTCCAATTTCAGTACGAAACTCGCTGTAGGAAATCTGGACAACAAACTGCACCATGTTGGCACTTTGGATGGTAGAAAGAGAAGGAAGGGTATTGACCGGAGGAGCCAGTCATAGAGGGCGCACATTTTTAACAGGTTACCAGTTCATTCTAGGCATAGTAAAAGGAGGTGCTAAGGTTGTGGGGAGACAGGTAAGCGAGGAACGAAGTAAATTATGCTTAATTGTGATATTTATTGCTTTTGAATATAATGCTCGTGTGACGCTTTTGCGACAGAATTGTGACAGAATTTTACGGGATTAATGAAGAGGATATTTGGTTACATCTGTCAGCCAATCATGGCTGGAGCTGTTATGAGGTACAGAAAGAATGATTGCTTGAAATATACTGAAAGTAAAAGAGGTATCAAAAAGTAAATGTTTATCGGCTATCTGTTGTTAACAAATCACATCAATATGAACATTAATTTTTTCCTCTTGTGCAAACAGAATGGTTCAAAACAGGAAATTCCATTAAGTTTACAACAGTAATAAAAACTTTAATATACGTATTAGTATTATCTACGATCTTTCAAGCAGGACTTTTGCAGAGGTTCCCTTTAGCGTTATATAGACTCCTGTGCACCTTAAACTTGATGAAAGGGAAACAAATAAACTGTGCAAACATACAGTACAGACAGACAGACAATTAGATCATTTAGAACTATCTATGTACTCACTAAAGCATGGACTTGGAGAAGCCATGAAATCTAATTAAAGCTGTCTGTACTCTCAACTTCAAACTCCAGAAATGCAAATAGGCCGAGTATGATTGAGTAAATCAGGTGGATATAAGTTGCATTGTACAGTGCTTTTTCTTCAAACAAACTGAAGAAACTAAATCCCACATTTAAGCAGATTTGAACGGCTACGAGTGGAGAGCTTTACCTGTCTCCTCCCAACCTTAGCACTCTAGCTTGCACTACCATAATATCTGCTGTA
Organism: Apostichopus parvimensis; assembly: GCA_000934455.1. NCBI lineage: Eukaryota > Metazoa > Echinodermata > Holothuroidea > Aspidochirotida > Stichopodidae > Apostichopus > Apostichopus parvimensis. The sequence continues at coordinate 51,379 of KN890096.1, forward strand.
GTTCAAAGTGCTTCTCTTATGTGGACTCTTATTGTTATCTGTGCGAACATTCGTTTCTGGTTTGAAGTTTAATGTTTCAGTAGTTCTGATGCATGCATATTATCACAAGTTTAGAAACTGAGAATCATCAAAAAGTCACATTTCAAATTAACAATAGATACTCTTTATGAACCTAGCATACTTCCATAACAGAAGTTCCTATAGCCTAACCTTCGTTGATTACAACAACCGGGCCCTAGCTATCAAAACAGTAGATTGTAGCCAAACCTGCTGGCATGCCGAAAACTCAATATCAGCATCTCCGCTTATAAATTCAAGTGGAGTCTGTTCATGCAAAAAGGTTAGAAAGTGCATAAGCTCATAAATTATGTGTAAATGTG
>KN890096.1:58353-69596 GCA_000934455.1 Apostichopus parvimensis
TTTATATGAATGGTGATGATTCATTGTTGTATCAAGTTACAGTGTGAACATACATAGCGTGTGTACAGTACATAACTGCATCATTGATCCAGTGAAATGACTAACAACATGGTATACAATGGACAGGATATAGCTGGAAACTTTTAACCTTAATAACCTGATTTCACATATAGCTGCCTAAGTATGCACTTTACATATTGCAGAATTTTGTATCAATTTTCTTTCATATTTTTAAGTACTTGATGATAATAAAATCTCATGAAAAAATAACTGTTCGTTACCCATATGAACTGAATGTCTCTTTATAATATTTACTGAAAATTTACATATGAATACATACGGAAAATTTAAACCATGAACGCCTCACCGAAACTAAACAGCATACTATTACTGTGTATAGGCATGCACTTGAAACAACTTGTCACAAGATAACCCTCTCAAGGCAAAGTACAATATAGCCTTATACATTTATCAGGATGTAAATTTACAGATACCTATACTTCTCATTTCCTCTCAATTATATTAAAGGGACTATATAGAAATTATAAATGCTAAAATAGTCAAAAAGTTTAGAATAGCAACATTTGAAAGAAACTGTTAAGCAATTTTACTTCAAGGCTCTCTTGTAGAAATTACATGGTATTTCAGCTTTTTTTTTTTATCTGGTCACAAGTTTCCATGGTGACAGATTACATAAACTAAGCGTGGGAGCTTCCCCTAACTTTAAGGTTCCATAAAGGTACATGCTTCTACTAGCTTCACTGTATCATCTCTTTCTTAAGACCTCACTAAACTAAAAAATTACCTATTATATATTAACTAAAGCTGTGTCATTATTACTCTATGGAAATGAATTACTCACTGAAATTAACATGCACTAGTTTGCATTTCATTAAAAATAAAAAAATACCTCCCTACTTAGGGAGAGGAAGTAGTTTTGTGTACCACATATTTCCTTGTTTTTCTAAAGATTAAATTTAACACTGATTTTTATTAATCTTATTTACAATTTGTCGGTTCTTATTTCTATTGAGGAAATCAATGGACAGACAGGTACATCAACATGTTTGCTAAAAGAAATTTGACCTGAGAAAGATCTGAATCTGCCAAACTGACTGTGAATTTTGAGCGAGAAATCTAGCAAAATACACAAATGTGTTAAATGTGTTCAGAAATCATAAAACTTTATTTACGAGTGACGAGCTTACCTGTCTCCTCACAACCTTAGCACCTCATTCTACCGTGTCTAGTATGCCCTGGTAATCTTTTGACACTGTGCACCCTCAACGACCGGCTCCTCCGGTCGTTGCCCTTCCTTCTCATGATACCATCCAAAGTGTCTACACATGCGTTTACGTAGTGGATAGTAAATCTTACGGAATTTGCCCGGATACATTGGATTTTTACCTTCTATACATCCCTTTGGATTTCTGAACGTTCAACAGTCTTTTACAGCCACTTTGAATGGTAGAATGAGAAGGAAGGGCAACGACCGGAGGAGCCGGTCGCTGAGGGTGCACAGTGTTAAAAGATTACCAGGGCATACTAGACACGGTAGAATGAGATGCTAAGGTTGTGAGGAGACAGGTAAGCAAGGAACGAAGTAAATAGTGTTATTCATCAAACCAAAGCATCAACACTAATTTTATAGCCAGCAATATCAAGTTCTTCTGAAAGAATTAAAGATTAACTTATTTTAGGCCAAGGCTGCAATTACATTTAACAGTGCAAATTAAGAATCGGAAGTGACCGTTACACGTTAGTGGACACATACATGCCAAAATAATCGCAATTTACTTGGATATCTATGAGTTCAATACTGTATGTAGTTTTTTCACTTGACCACTAGGTTGGATTATTATTTATGAACAGCAATCCTGGGCCTCTTCTAGTTTAACTACTGCATATATGCTGCAGAAAAGGACAAACAGTGTTTAATATGTTAAACGAAACTAGAAAACCTTTCAGACAGGACATCTAAGCCGATTGTGAGCGGAGAGTAGAAGGCCTGGAGAAAGCGTGGTGACATATACTATACCTGTGCACATCTACGATCCAGCATTGAAAGCAATCCTGTCTGAAGCAGTCCAGACACATTTACTGAAGTCTCACACACCATACATACAGTATCTTCTAGACTGAATTTTTTTTTAAGGAAGGGAAGGGAGTTGAGGAGTGTACACAGTGACATTGTGCATATACGGGTGCGGTCCTTCCCACGTCCCATTAGCGTGTTTTTTTTACATTCAGTCGAGGAAGAATTATATTGCTGCTACAGGGTGTACACCTCCTTCTAAACCTCAAATCATCGACCTTACATATAGACGTCATTATACACACTTTATAGTCTATGTCTAAATTTCCAATTTTCTTTCTGTAGGGTGGGGGGAGGGGGATGGGAGGATCTTGCCTTCAGCCACCCAAGGGCCATATCCCTATATTTGTTGGGAGGAGTTAGGACTTAGACATCCTATTCCACCTTTGAAATCCTTTGCACATCACTGTTGATGGGAAAGGCAGGAAGGGGAGGAGGGGATAGGGGCCAGGGGGGGTGAGGGATTCAAGAGGGATACCTGTTCCTTAAGTCAATGTGTACCCCTTCTTTTTCATGGAATGCATTGGTAGCATTTCTAACTTGGACCCCGCTGTTTTTAAACAAAATTATTCCTCACGTCACAGATGTAAAAGATCAGACAACCTTAATATGTTTAGGTTTTAAACACTGTTCTTCCACTTACAAACCTTGCCTTTTATACTAATATGTTCTTCTGTTGGTGAAAGTTAACATCAAACAATTCATTTACGTTTAAAAGTTAAACAAAGCAAGGATGTGATCAACGTTTCCCAGTATATACTGTAAGTTACAGACAACCTTCAAGTATTACTTTGTCTTATCATCAATAAGTGATTATTTTGCAAAACAAACATACAATATTTGCACTTTTCCTTCATCAATATTACCAACCTAACCTTCAAGCAACCAAAACCAATATTGTTGCACACCTCCAGAGAGGTTTGTGCACAGAAATCCACACTATAAATCATAAAGTTCAGATATTCTTGGATGCCAAGTTGCCAACTTTCCATAATGAGAAATATTTGTAGCACCAGGAAGGAAAGCATTTCCTGAGAGCTTCAAAGCGAACATATTTTCACTTACTGTATCCATCACAGGTCATATAATTTACCTCCAATTTTTGGAGGGTACCTAAATTATCGCTAAAAGTTTAAAAACGATTGCAAAAGAATCCTCCTATAGGTTATGATCCTCTGGATCGCTTTGAAACATTGCAAAGAATTTTAAGGGTGACCATATTCCACCCTTTTCTGGCATATTTGGGGGAATTACTGATAACCTTCTAAAGGGTATGGAAGATATAGAAGTGAAGAAACAAGGCTGTTTTTATGAGTTTAAAACAGAGTCTGTATTACAAGTGCCAAAGAGAACATAGTTGGCCAGTTCATTATAAAGTATGAGAGCTGTGAGCAGACACATTGTAAATTTGCACAGGGACATGTTGGACCTTCAAAACACTAAACGTGCAGTAAACAGGAAACTAGCAGTTTGTTGGTCACAGACCTATCCTTATTCAGTGGCACGGCAATACTTTTACCAAGTCGTCTGAGATTAACCAAATTTCTGCTCTGACAACCAAAATCAGTTTTATGCCATCCAGTGAACAACTACAGTACTCGCTTTCATCAAAATCATATTGCATGGTAAACTTATAATAATGAATACCCCCAAATAGGTCAAACAATGGAGGTGATATAGCCCTCCCTCCCATTGGAGATACTGAAATAGAACAAAATATGTTATTAGGCCCTCTGTATGACGGGAATAATTAATTTATACTATATCGTACTGCAAACTGCTATGCAGAATGGTCAAACTGCATACCTATGTATGTACACAAGTTCAAAGATGTACTGTATATAGCAGTTGTTTACACAGAAACCATAAGTGTATAAGAGACAAAATCCGAGGCCTTCAAAACTGCCACACAAATTTTGAACACCAGATTGCTACCTGTATCCCAAGGAGAATTTTACTGGCCAAAAGCTGTTCTTTTCACCAAAGTTCTGTTCACCAAACCTACTCATCTTTCCTGCCTTAATAGTGCATATTTGTAGTTCTTTTGTTGTTTTGCCAAAATGGTTACCCCACACAGTGGCGGAGCTAAGGGTATTGGTCAGGGGGGCGAGTACGGTCTGTAGGGGCGCTTTCGACACTATCTAAGCGGAGCGCCACCACAGGTTGGCGCAGAGCTTACAGAATTTTTTGAGTAAAGGTACTCCCTAGATCACCGGAAATGACCCTTTCCGGGCCTTGCTAATTTGCAGATAAACGATGAATAAATAGGTGTCATCGCCATTTTGTCAGAAAATTACACCAACAAAATGTGACAAATGTCAATAGGTATTTGAGAGCGCAATAAAAAAGTCAATAATTGCGAATAAGTAAAAAGTGGTAAAAAGCTGAAAAGGGCGCCAGCAGTCCATTTGAGTCCGTCAGGGGGGGCATCCGCCCCTCTGACTGTATGGACGCTCCGCCACTGACCCCACTTGGTCTCCACGTCCTACCCTAAAACTGAAACACTTGTTTCATACATTGCTTGTCGCCATAACTGTGATACTGATATGGTGAAAAGTAATTAATTAAATATTACCAGACGAATGCAGCTGGCTCTAACATGTCAAGTGTATATTATTAAATCCTCATTCACCGAAAGGTAACAAAAAACTGCTCATGGAAACATAATTTGATAAATTAATCTTTTTTCATTTTTGAGGATGACTTAAGTCTACAATCAGCCATTCCAGGCCCATCGATAATGAATTTGTGACTAAAGGTCTCGCTAAAAGAAGGATCCAAATGCCGAACGGGCTCGTTATATTTTGTTTGCAACCTTCACAGCCCTTTCTTTAGGCTAGCAGATATTTTGAAAGCAACATACATGAATCACAATTTTTACTTCTTAACAAACCAATCAACCAATGACAAAGTAGTTTCTAAATGTATTTGACAATATCTTACAACAAAATACAAGAGACTTAAATATGTCTTCTCATTTCCAAGGTACTTTCTTGCAGCGAAAACTGAGGAATTCAATCAATCTTGACTTTGGTTAACCTACGTATACATGAATTAATAATTTACAGTAAAATGCTGTAATTTGTAGCCATGGTTACTCCATTGTAAAGGTTAGTTTCAAGGACAGGAATAAAAATTGTTAATATTAAAAAATTGTTGTTGAATGAATCCATGGAATTGCAGATCTCATCTCTTGCATGATTTTACTCTTGGCATCCTACTGTTGCTATAACATATACGCCATTCGTTCACACGGTTAGTTTTAACTTGAACGGACTTACGATGTAGGAGGAGTTCACGATACACTAGTCCTACAAGTTACGCCAACTTGACCTTTGATTTCCATTGACCTTTGTCCATGAACCTAACCACCAAAATCTGCACTATTTTAATATTTATCTCATCATTCTCTACATACCCTGTGCTTTATATGCTTTTCCTATACATGTTGACAAGCAGAAAATGGCTAAAAAGCAATATTTAGGGGTTTGACCTCCGACCTTGCACCTATGACTCCATCTATCACGCAGGCACAAGTTTACATGATCAGCCACCTACCCAACTGCATCTGACTTACGAATTAGGAGTTTGGGCACACTTTTCCCACAATTTAGGCCATTTTGACCTTTGACCTACATTGACCTTTGACCTCGACCCTTAACAACCACATAAGTTCTATTTTGACATTTTTCCCATTATTCTCTACATATATCTTGTGATTAAATGACTTTTTCCAACATACTGACATGCAGATAATGGTTAAAAAATTTTAGGGTACTTGACCTTTGACATCACTAATCATGCAGGCACAAGTTTTCATCGTCAGGCACCTACCCACCAAGTTTAAACGTGATCGGACTTACAGTTTACAAGGAGTTCGTGAGACACGTTTCCGTACAATTTAGGCCAATTTGACCTTTGATCTACATTGACAATTGACCTCAACCCTTAACAGCCACATTAGTACTATTTTAATGTTTGTATCATCATTCTCTACATATCGTGTGGTTTAATGACTTTTTTTTACATGCTGCTGACAAGCAGAAAATTAAAAAAAACTTTTAGGTTTCTTGATCTTAATTTAACGTCTGACCTTTGACATCAACAATCATGGATGCACAAGTTTATATGACCAGGCATCTACCCACCATGTTTGAACTTGACCGAACTTACAGTCTGGGAGGAGTTCCCGACACAATTTTCTCACAATTTAGACCAATTTGACCTCTATTGACTCTGGCCCTAAGCACCTTAATCTGTCCTATTTTCATTCTGTACATATCTTGTGCCTAATGCCTTTTCAACCTATCTGCTGACAAGCAGAAAATGGCTTAACCAATTTTTAGGTTTCTTGATCTTTGATCTCTGACCTTTGACTTATGTAGTCAGCAGGCACAAGTTTACATGGTCAGGCACCTACCCACCTACACATCTCCTGCAGTGAACATATTGGTCATTCTTTGTTTGCCTCGCTACTTCTTTTGCAGACAACCATATTTGCTGTTCAGAGTACCAAACAATAAAACTCTGGGATGTGCAAGGGACAACCAGAGAAAATCCTTACAAATTTGCCCTGTATTATCATAATTTTAAAAGATGACTTACACCATCATCAAAATACAGTTGGTATCTTTATTAAATATTACATTAGGATATGCTTCAGATGGAAGGGAATGATTCAGATCTTAAACATACAGTATCAAAGTCCTTTCACATTTGTTTTTCTTGAAACAGTCAAAACAATTTAAGGTTCCGTTTTATGAACATTGGGTATACATGTTGGTCTGCTATATGTAAACATAATATATGTAGGCACACTGCATGAGAGTATACAGACCTACTGTAACTTACTGCATTTTATCAGGCAGATCATGATTGATTGTAGTGTGACTACAATCACATAATGTTGTACTCTTCACAGTCTTTATGAAGAAAAGGCCTCTATTAAAGCCAGTAGTCCCGAGCCAGCTGCTTAGTGATGAACATGCTTGTTACTATAGCAACAGCAAACCCTACAGAGGGTAGGTTTTACTTGGCAGACATCAAAAAACTTATGATAACACAAATGTGTTTAATAGTGAACTTGTCGGATGATAAATTTATCCAATACCAAGCAACAATTTTCTGATAATTGACTCACATAAATTTATCAAAATGAGTCATTAGCAACCATATGTCGGTATAAATTGTTTACAGTTTGTAAAATTGGTGTAAACAATCATTGAAAGGTGTCGATGATTGATCAATTACAATATTATGTGAATAGTAATTTGATAGCTTCGAACAAAATATACAGTCAAGGAGATACAAGTTAATAGACATTCAAATTAGACATGATATGATCTCTCTAAAGTTGTTCTTTTCATAGTATGCTTGGGGAATTCCATGCATAATTTAGATGTCCTCCCAGTACTCTAGTTTACAAACCAATGCTGAGTAATTGTCATTTAACGTTGATCGTTTCCTGTTCTGACATATCAAGAACCACCCTATACCCTACAGTATATGCGCATACTGACATATTAAACATCTTCCTACATTACCCGTACATAATCTGCATACATACATAAATAAGAAATTCGCACAGGATAGTACCTGGGCAGCTTGGTAAAGCTCTTTTGCATATGTCATAACCAGCACCAACCGATCAAGTTACAACTCACAAGGATCACCTTAGATGAAGGTTTCATCTTAATGCAGTCCAGTTCTAATTGGTATGTACATTATCGCATTTCAGTCCTTTGTTGCTCCGATCACCAATAAGCTTAATGTATGACGCCCTTTTTAGAGTGCTCTGTTTAAACGATGCATTCATTAATTCAATATACAGTGCTTTTACAAGACATGGCCAGTTACATCTAAAATAGTAAACATACTGTATAATTTAAGTTAAGCATATGTGTAGCCTTACAGGTAGAGGAAATAGTGAGCTAAAAAATACCTTGTGCGCAAGTTCACAGTGGACTCACTGCACTGAAGAGCAGGCCTGATCAAAGGGGCTTACAGCCCAGATGCTGAGTTTTGATTCTAGGCAGCCTGGGGATATGTTTTCATTTGCATAATTAATAAAATTAAGGAAAATGTAAAACTTAAAGGAGGGACATATGTGAAATATTTTCAAACCTGGAACTCAAGGCCATTGCTGAAGAGAGCAATTCTTGTACCTCAAAAGAGTATAAACAGTTTTGTCAAAATTATTCATTACAAACTAACAGGATGTAAACATGATTGTGTCATGTGACATCATTTAGTTCTGTATTATAGGTACAGTATTAAAGCAACTTTTGGCATTCATGTCAACAATTTTGATACCAAAATCTACCGACTACCGAGTAATGACTTTAAATAAGATTGTGATCGATAATTCACTGATAAAAGTCACACTACATTAGTTGTCAAGACTTTAGTAGTATATGGGTTGGAATGGAACATATAGCCATGTACACAGGATGCACTATGAAAACTAATGTGTTTGTGGAATAAGCTTAATTCTTGCTTGCTCTGAGACTGTAAATAACAGACTCTTTAGAGGTAATTAATGTCTGAGATGACTTATGTACAACTTCCCTTTTCGGAAAACTAGAAGGAGATATCAAGGTAGTCCAAAGACAAACTTCAAAGCTTTTTAAAATTCAGTCCCTGAAACAATAAGCAATTCAGCTAGCAAATTATGTTTATGTACTTTGGCCTGCCAAGCATGAAGGAGCAGCACTGCAGTATTGTGACTTGTTTGTCAAACCAGGTCATCAGACCTAACGTACAAATAACAGTCCTCGGCAGTTTTACAAATTGAAAAAAAAGTGCCTTAAAATCTATAGTTTTACTAGGGTTGGTAGTGCTCGTAATCCCAAGCAATAAAGCAGCAAGAAATGGCAAAGTTATGTTGACTATTGAAGACTCAACTAATATTTTTTTAACTAATGTAGTGCTATACATCATAGCATATAATCTTCATGACATTACATATAATCCCCATGACATTACAAAAGCGAGGCCTACTTTCAAACCTTGGTATTTGTGTAACCCTTTGCATACTTTCACCTAGGTGCCTTTTCCAGCCTGTATTATTTACAACAGGTTTTCAAGTCATACTAGTATTAACTATTCTTAAGTGTTACTGTTAGGTCATTATTCATAGGCTGGTCACTCTAGTAAGTAGTAGTACTACTAATTGAACAAGTCATACAGACATCAAACATATACACTTTCCGACGAGCTTCTGCAAACATAACTTGTTTCATGGTAAGGCCTAGATTGCTGACTCTTACTCAGTATTAGTACTAGTACGTTAAACTTATCCGAATTTACTTTTACTGATGGTATATGTAAACATTCGTCCACGTTAATTGCAGCGTACTAACTTTGTGCGCACTACTGTAAATAATACTAACGTTACTGACTAGGATATGGGTATTTGAACTTACCACCCAAAATCAGGATTCTGCTTCCAACCCACTCAGATGCCATGCTGATTTGGTGAAATTTTATTAAGATATCAAGTCAAACAGCGAGAGTGCAGTGTGGCAATATCGTTAATCAAATTGAATATCTTCAGGCCAAGTATAACATCTGACCGAGTTCCTCCTAAACTTTCACTGTTTTAACTTTGAGATTTGCGAATAGTATAGTCTATTCCGTTCGTTCACCTCACGTGTGGAACACTGCAGTAAAACTGTATATGTACACAGACTAGCACACGAATTCCGCGCCATCCAACTTCCACTAAGTACAAGTATACATAGGCGTGGCTAATGGGCGGGGCTTAGCGAAACAATCAAAGAGGCACGTGTCGGCTTGTTCAGGGTGTCGATATGAATATCATATCCGGTAATTTTATATCGATGGCCTCACACAAGTGAAAGAGAATTGGATGTCGCTCAATATAAATTGTTAGTACATGACTTGCAACGAAATGTTTGGTGAAGCAGAGCAAATTGAAAAGACTATAACAAAGAAATATTTTGTAGGAATGAAAACAGGTTGGGCATCGAAATGACCATAAATAGGGAATATATTTGATCAGGTTTCCTTTCGGCTTCGTAAAGCACACATGTTATGACAGGGAAGTTTGAGCATGGAGTTTGATTCCTGGTTGGAGGTAGAAGTAGGAAATCTTCGTTTCACTTCTCTACAAAATTAAAAACAAAATCGCAAACATCGAAGTGTAGAAAATGATTAATAACGTTATTGCAAAGTTGTTTCATCAAATTAATACAAAAATCATATTTGACGTTTTCACAAATTAGTTATGGACTATCATGGTAATCAAGTTATCATTTTCGAGTACAACCTTAAGCTTATATCTATATTGCGTTGTAGAAAGACCAACAAAGTAACGTTACCACAACAACGTAAAGTGAATTAGCAACTATACTCACGTTTAAAAGAATGTTATGTGTTAGCTGAAACGTTGAATTGAAACCCTTGACTAGTGTTGGCAGTCACAGTGAATCAACAATAGAGACCTTATAGTAGGATCAACAACACCCCTCCCCCTTTTCTCTCCCCGCCTATCTACCTCATATATAGTATAGAATGCGTGTGTGGTGCTTACCAAGAAGCTATCCCGGGCTCGCCTGTAGTGAAGTTTGACGGAAGCGACATTTATCGTTCAAGCTACACAATTCCGAGGTTACTTTATAATTTTACTAAGAACACTGAGAAATGTTGTTAGCTTAACTACATGATATAGGCAAGCAGTTGTGGTGATACTAATGTTAAGGGATTACTTACCATTCAGGAATCGCTTCTCGGCCTTTTGGCTTAGATCATGTGTAGCATCTGTTCCCTTTCGAGGGGAATGGTGATACACACCCGACGATAATCATACAGTCACAGTCCTGATGCAAGGGGACTGGGGTGGAGAACGGATCAGTCGTTCGGTAATTTGGTTTTCGTGCCCAGGTTCTTTCCTGGGTGACTTTTAAAAAAAGTACCATCCAGGAACACGAGTCCCACCCCACATCCCCTCAGTGTCTTCGTTACGCTCGACAACGGTTATGCTGGAGGCAGGGGCGGGATTTTAGTTGTGAAAGTGGGGGGGGGGGCAAACCTGCCAGCAAGACTATCTAAGCGGAGCGCCACCATCGGTTGGCGCGGAGCGTACAATAAATTTTTTGGCTTTACAAACCCTCCAGATGACCGGAAA
>KN890097.1:17345-31925 GCA_000934455.1 Apostichopus parvimensis
TTGATATGTTTTGTCACTTAGTTAACTTCTCTGTATTTATATTGTGAAGAAACAAATAAATGAAATGAAGTAGTTTAAGTTCCTGACCAGCATCGGCATAGCATCGCTAAGGCGTGTCTGAGGAGGCCATGGTTATGTTATCCTCTGGTCGTGCAGGAATATATTATCATCGTAAAAAGTAAATAGTTCCTCATTCGCCTCATTTTAATTTCCGAGAACTTTTATCTTTATTCCAGCTCATCACTGAACTGCTGACAGAACTGCCCAACCTTTTCCTTGGCAACAAAAATAATCAGACAGCTCTTGGTCCAGCCCTTCAGGCTGCCCTCAAGCTGGTGGTAAGTGAACTTTGTTAGTAGTAGCATGGTAACAAGAGGTGGAATGGGGGGGGGGGTGGGAGTGCACCCCTTCAATACGGCGGTAGGTCAAGGTTGTTGGTTGTGGCATGTTAACAGGAGGTAGAAATGGGGGGGGGGTTCACCCCATTGATCTGGTGGTAAGTCAATTTTATTGGTAGTGGCATGGTAACAAGAGGTGGAAAAGTGGTGGGGGGGGGCAACCAAAAACCCCCCCATCCTTCCACCCCCATCGTAAGGCTTTAGCTTCAAATTTGCTGTCCCACTGTGTATATGATCTGGTAAATCTTCCAGAAAGAATTGTGTCGAGTATTTGTCAAGTTTAATTTGTTGCTAAACTTGCTGCTCTCAGTATGTTTGTTTTTGATACATTTTCTACCATTTGAGTTGTTCATGCAGACAGTCATTCGTGTCGTCTCTCAATTATCCTCATTATTGTCATCCTTTATAGGCCTGTATGATGCAGACCATGTCAACATGCATGAAGAATTGAAATTGTTAAATGAGATAAACCCCCCTGTCATAAAATACGGCATTAATCTTCAGGTTGTTCTATCTTTGTATCACAGGGTCCGACAGGAGGCAGAGTAACAGTATTTCAGAGTAGTTTGCCATCCTGTGGTGTCGGGGCATTAAAGGCTAGAGAAGATCCCAGTCAGAGGTCCTCGACCAAGGTAAGCAGCGGACAGTATTCAACGGAAAGGAGCGTTATTAGATTTCAGAACCTTTCTCTTATAACTTCACACTCAACCAATGAAGTCACAAAAATTAATGATTGTAACATGTTCAAGCCTTTTGTTGTCTTATCAAAGAAAAATGAAAAACAGTGTCTATATGCTGTATCATTGCTGTCATGAATTATTCATTCCCCTCCCCTTCCCCCTCTTAGAGAGTGAGGTAAAGCTATGTCAAATGATGTTTAGGATTTGCACATATAGTTATATCAAAAATTTTCTCAATTTTAATTTCATCTTCTTCTCCCCCTCTTCCCTCCCCCTCTTAACAGTTTAGCCCTTTTTTACTTTCTCCACATCAATATTTTATTCTTTCCTATAGCACCTTTTGTGTTTGGTAAAATATATTTATCTTGTCTACAGACCATGCAAGAGGATTTGGAATAGAGTTGTGTTTTTCATTTTTAACATTTCTTCCTCTCACAAGTAAAATAGCCATGGCTGTTACACACAGTGGAATCTTCAACCAAATACTCACCATATTCATGATTAATAAAGAATTTTTTTTCATTTTGCCCTCACAGAACATTGCCAACTTGGGCCCTGCGACTGATTTCTACAAGAAGATGGCTCTTGACTTCTCTGGCCAGCAGGTGGCTGTTGATACTTTTATCATTAGCTCGCAGTATACAGACATTGCCACCCTTGGTGAGTTTATTTCCAATTGAAGACATCTGTCTTCGTTGTCCCAAGTTTTTTTAAAAATATTTTTCTAGCTGTTTGTAATTCTTGACTTGAAGAGTCATGCCACTGCTTTGTTGACAAATTGACAAAAGTGGGTGATCTGACATCTGGAAGCTTGTGGGATCTATTCAGTTGAAGGTTGGCAACGACTTTAGCAGCGTTTCTGTTCAGAACAATCCCATTTCCCCAGTCTGATATATTCCTAAAAATTATCAAAGAATAAATAATGTAATGAAGTTAATTTTGGATCGGCAGCTTACCTAAGGCCTTAACTGTCAATCCCCTTAACTTATTCCAAAATTGACATGTGAGATTACCATAGTGTTCAAATAGTTCTCCTCTCCCTGGCTTTATGCAACTACAAGACCAATAAAACTGTAGAATAAGTTTCACGGAGCGATGATAACGAAAGTGACGTTTTGGTTTTACATTCACAGCGGGAGTATCAAAGTTTTCAGGTGGTGGCGTACATTATTACCCAGGATTCCACACGATTCAGAATCCACAGCAGGTAGAGAGACTGGAAGTTGACCTACGGAGATATCTGTCAAGAAAGATTGGCTTTGAGGCCGTCATGAGGATACGATGCACAAAAGGTAAAAACGGGGAATAGAAATGGCTGAGGTAGAGTTCCCCACGGTATGAGTATAAGGCTTTAGGTGAGGGTACAAGAATGGTGTAGGTAGAATTCCCCACAGTATGAGTACAAGGCTTTAGGTGAGGTTACAAGAATGGTTAAGGTAGTGTTCCCCTTGGTATGGTTACAAGTCTTTAGGTGAGGTTACAAGAATGGTTAAGGTAGAGTTTCCCTTGGTATGAGTACAAAGCTTTAGGTGAGGGTACAAGAATGGTTATGGTAGTATTCCTCAATAGGGGAGAGGTTAAGGTAGATTTCCAAGATGCCCAGAGTATGAGTACAAATCCATCGCTGTGAGCTGGAGTACCATTACTGACGGTTGGTCTTGGTAGCCTCGTTACATCCTATCTGTAGAGTTTGGTTGGTAGACAAGGTATTTTGTCTTCCAGATCATTGCACGATTCATATCAAGTAATACAAAAAGAGAATAATATCTTCTGCCTACATAATTTTTTAAAATATGAATTATGTCTGAGAAAGTAATTTTGTGTTTGACCCACGTTTGGTAAGATATTTAAGAGCTCCACTGAATACATGTTGTGTTATGTAGGTGTGTCTGGCTGTGTTTGTTCAGTGTAGGGCAGGAGGTTTTTGAGATGATTTGAGAAGAGAAGAGACAATTTGGGGGAGATACTTTCTGGAATGAATCAGTCAATTTTACTACAGAAGGTAAAAAACCCTTTTGCAGGAGTTTTGACTTAATATTCTTTGAATGACCAGAGAAAGAACATCTGTTGAAGCTAAGGGCCTGAAAGAATAAAACTCACTCTAAACCTATTGTTAAGTGCCCTCTAGTGCAAGTATGTGGGCTGATTTTCTTTTTCCTTTTTTGTGAGCTGGATCAAAATGTTTCGATGGCCGGGACTATGGCCAGTGGGCCACCAATTAAAAGCCCCAGGCCTGATTGATTTTTTTTGTGTACATCTCTGTATTATTCAAGGTTATTTTGTTTCTCGACAGGATTGAGCATGCACACCTTCCATGGCAACTTCTTCGTGAGGTCTACAGACCTCCTATCATTACCGAACGTCAGCCCTGACGCAGGCTTTGCCATGCAAGTCTCTATCGAGGATCCTCTGCATGAGTCAACGGTGGCCTGCTTTCAAGCTGCCCTGCTTTACACCAGTAGTAAAGGTAAACAAGAAAGAACCTTAATCCGTCGAAGTAGACGCGATTACTCAGTCTGACATACAGTCGGTTAATGCCGCTGAACAAACAGTTACAAAACAAAAACAGTTTCTTTATGGTCTTAAAATTGTACAAACTTTTACATTTGACTACATTTTACAACATTTACAACTTTAACAATTTATTAAAAAATTTTCAAGAACAGAGATGAGTGGTATCTTTCATCCGGTGCACTTTTGTGTATACGAAGCTGAAAGAACCTCAGTTTGACAGACTTTTCTTTACTTTTTTGGCACAATGGGTTAACATTAGCAGTTAGGTCTGAGCAGAAGAACAGATGATATCCATAATGTTTGCTTTAAGGAAACAGTCTGTAATAACCAATTTAAATCTCCTATGACTATGTATGACTTAAATTTCAGAGAAACTATATAATGAACCGATTTCATGAAATTTGCAGTTCACACTAACCGAGCGGATTTTTTTCTCTGTGATTTTTTCTTCTAGGGGAGAGGCGAATCCGGGTCCACACTATGTGCCTACCTGTCACTAACCAGCTCTCTGAAGTCATGGCTGGTGCTGATCAACAAGCTATTGTCGGTTTGCTGAGTCGAATGGGTTAGTATCGCTTTGTAGGATACGAGTACTACAGTAACATGTGGTGGGTTATTGAGACAAGGTTAAAAATGATAAGTATTGTGGTGTATGATATGCATACTATGCTAACATGTGGTGGGTTATTGAGACAAGGTTAAAAATGATAAGTATTGTGGTGTATGATATGCATACTATGCTAACATGTGGTGGGTTATTGAGACAAGGTTAAAAATGATAAGTATTGTGGTGTATGATATGCATACTATGCTAACATGTGGTTGGTTATTGAGACAAGGTTAAAAAAAATAAGTATTGTTGTGTATGGTATGCAAACTATGCTAACATGTGCTGGGTTAATGAGACAAGGTTAAAACTGATAAGTATTGTGGTGTATGATATGTATACTACAGTAACATGTGGTGGGTTATTGAGACAAGGTTAAAAAAAAAATAAGTATTGTGGTGTATGATATGCATACTATGCTAACATGTGGTGAGTTAATGAGACAAAGTTAAAAATGATAAGTATTGTGGTGTATGATATGCATACTACACTAACATGTGGGTTAATGAGACAAAGTTAAAAATGATAAGTATTGTGGTGTGTGATATGCATACTATGCTAACATGTGTCGTATGAATGACAAATCGTGAAAAACAGTGTTGTGGTGTATGATATGCATACTATATTGACAAGTGTTGGGCTATTGAGAAACGCTGATGAGAATCAGTGAGTATTGTTGTGTAATGATATCATACTAGGTATATGTCCTTTTAAAGTGATGTAGTGATCAGAGGTCTCCTCATTGTGATTATTTGATATTTCAACATCTTTTTTTTCGTTGACAGCTGTTGACAGATCTGTGACATCATCGGTGGAAGATGCCCGTGATGCGTTGGTCAATGTTTGCATCGATGTCCTGAAGTCGTTCAAGGGATCCCTACCAGAGGGTTCGACAGTTGGTGCTCTCATGGCTCCGACCTCCCTAAAGTTACTACCATTGTATTGCTTAGCCCTCTTGAAAAATGTAAGTCATATCACGTAATATAAAGGAAAGCAAAGAATGTTTTGCTGTAAGAGAAGGATGTCTCAAATAGACTTTCATCTGTTTTCACCAATAACATTTTCCCATTCCGTGGCACACTTTTGAAAATATATCTTCCAAGTTGTGTAAAGTACCAAGTTGAAGGTTTTGTAATCTTTTCTCAAAGCCGAAGCCTTCTCAGATGTCTTCAACAGTTAATCCCTGATAAGTGTGTAGAAGTCAGTCAGTTGCTCTTTCGGGTGTATTACAGTGAGCCCCACATCTACGTGTCACCTGACAACTACATGTCACCTGACATCTACATGTCACCTGACATCTACATGTCACCTGACATCTACATGTCACCTGACATCTACATGTCACCTGACATCTACATGTCACATGACAGACATCCTATAGGATACTCCTACAATCCAATGCACACAAATCATATTTTAACAAGTTACTTGCAGGTCCCCAGTTTACTCACTTTGAGTGAATTGAAGCAATTGAGGTTAAATGCCTTGCCCAAGGAGATAGCATGATGATTATGCCAGCATTTAATCCTGTAAACCTCATCGCTAGTGAGATTGCATTAACCACTCGACTCCAACCCTCTCTCTACTTTAGTATTCAATTTGTTTTTTATTTTCACAGGTTGCCTTTAGATTAGGTTCAAGCACCAAACTTGATGAGCGAGTCTTTTCGATGGAGATGTATAAATGTGAGCCGCTCTTTTACATCATGCTGAGAGTCCATCCAGACCTCTACGCTCTACACACGATTGCGGACAACGTAAGTATCTAGTCGTCTCCCCCCCCCCCCCAATCATCAGCACATCTTCTTTTATCTTATCTATGAGATTTTAAAACTTATCTAAGCAGGAGATTCAAATGAAGAATACAATATAAGAGTATATGTGATATTATACAACACCTAATTGTATTCTGGTCATTTGATTGGTCAATTGCTCGTTGATTGCATGCAAAATCCGCTCTATTCCACTCTATGAAATAGAACCGCGTGTTATACTTTATTGGTAGCACTTTTTTCAATGGTAAGAGAGCAGAGAAACCTGTCTGTTCAAAACAATCTGTTGCATGAGTGCATTTTACCCATCTATAATATCCAATTTTGAAGGTGTTGTATAAACTAATAATGAACGGTTTCCATTCGTGCAATTCGTTGAAAGATGTAATTTGTTCCATTCAACTCGGCTGCGCCTCGTTGAATGGAACATTCCATCTTTCAACTCATGAAATATTTGCACTCATAACCATTCATTATTTGTATACTATCCTCCAAACTATTTATTATGTAACATCTGTTTAGTTTCTCCTACAAGTGTCTTCTCTTATCTTTGGTGTACCTGGAGGGGGGAGGGGGTAAGCATAAGTTAAATCTTATTAGATAGTGACTGGTTCTACTACTCTTTTCAGGAGGTGATATTGTATAAGGATAATGAGGTACCACAGCCTCCTCTAGTAGGCCTGTCATCAGAGTACGTCAACAGGGATGGTGTCTACAAGTGCCTACTCTTGGGGTACCTGTGTGGGGGGGGGGGTGGGTAAGTCATTAGTTAAATCTTATTAGATAGTGAATGGTTCTACTACTCTTTTCAGGAGGTGATATTGTATAAGGATAATGAAGTACCACAGCCACCTCTGGTAGGCCTGTCATCAGAGTACGTCAACAGGGATGGTGTCTATCTGATGGACCGGGGGAACGTCATGTACCTCTTCGTCTGTCGAGATGTATCTCCAGAATTCTGCTCCAGTGTTCTGGATGTGCCAGACTTTGCTAGTATCCCAGAGGGCATGGTAAGTGTATGACTGCTTAACTGCATAATATGAGTTCTCTTCTATGATGCGCTCCTTGTTAGGTGCTCTTATTCCATTGTTTGGCAAATGTAATAAGTCTTCCAGTCTCTACCCCTAGTGAGGAAGAGAGGAACATGTCTTCTCCATAAGGGAACCTTCAGATAACAGATTCTTAAACAGTTTTGGGCTAATTACCTCATCAAAACCTCATTCCATCTTTGCACTTTCTGTTTCCCTTCTACAGATACAATTACCAGAGCTGGAGGAAGATCTGTCGGACAAGATTCGATCCTTCATTGAATGGTTGCTGGACAACAGACCTTTCCATGCCCCTCTTAGGATCATAAGGTGAGTGAACAGTTCTATACTTCCTACCCCCTCCCCCACCATTTTCAAAACAATTATTTGAAAACTATGTCTCAATTTGCCTGAATTTTTCTATAAAAAAAACAGTTGAAGCGATCATGTATGGATTGATTAGTGTGACAGTTGCAAGAAAAGAATGTCAATTCATGTATGTATCCCTCGAGTAATTCATCAGTTTGAGACAAAGTGTGAAATTGACGAAGTATTTATAACAAGCGATTAGTTTTCTAAGAAATGTCAAAATTCCCGGGTCCTGAGTGAACCAATTATAGGAACACTTTGTGGAGAATTGTTTTAGTCGCAAATTTTTAAGAGAAGTGAATAATTCAATAATTATTTTGCAAAATGTTTAATTGTCAAAAATTTGATATTCTCTGATGATCAGTTTGACAACTCTCTGCATTTGCTTTTAACATGTTGTTGTGTCAGCAACATCTTCCCATTTCCCATAATGGTCAGAATAATTCATTCTACCGCGGGTAAAAATCTTTCACTTTATTTTCTGACTCCTATTTGCAGAGACGACAGCAAGGATAGGTACCTCTTCATTCAGAACCTGATCCAGGATCGCTCGGAGTCTTCCATGTCTTACTACGAATTTCTTCAGCACCTTCAGAAAGAGGTGAAATGAATATTCATAGACTGCAGATTATAATTCTCCTCTCTATCTCGCCTCTCTTCAAATCATCCAAAGAACTGTTAAAGAGAAGACGTCCGTCGTTTGTCATCTCAATTTCTCTCTAAGCTGTCTGAATAAAGCTTGCCATCGCCACCTGAGGGTGCCACCATCATCTGAAGGTGCCAATGTCTGGAGGTGCCACCATCTTACGGTGTCACTAATCTACCGGTTATTGGTATGGACTTTTTTTTTCCTTTTTGTGAGAAAAGAAATGTGAATTATCAGTTAATGATAAGGATGACTTTGGTTCCGGTAGCAGCATTGCTACTGACTGAGAAGCCTAGGTTGCCTTCTGAGTGTGGCATGAAACCAGAATGGAGTAAGAGGTGATAGAGTTAACCAGACTTCGGTAGGCTTTAGAAGGATAACCGCTGGTTTTATGTGGGCAGCTGATCTTGATTCAAACAAATTTTCAAACCAAGATAACTTCAGAATTAAGTTTTGAAGTAGTCACAGCAGAAATGACCATTTATGAAGTCAGTAGTATATAAGGCTGGAGTCAAAAGCGCACCAAACTTGAAAGGCTCTACAACGAAATTTTACAGCCGGTTGGGTTAATTAGAGCATCGTGGCAAACTTGGTAGGCACGAAGGCAACTTAGAAATCATTTCTGTGACAGTGTCTGGCTACGAACAAACTTACATCACCTTTTGGAAAAGTGGTGGGAGGGTATCCAGTCTTGCACGTTCGTTATGTATGCACTGCATTTCCATTAAACATGGGAGTTAAAAACCAAGCTGTTTTCTGTTTCTATTTGCCGTCAGGCCACTTGAAAGAAATGCTTTTAGCTTAGATCTTTGATCAGACATGTTAAAAATAATAATAATAATAATAATAAACAGTACACACAGCCAGTGTGAGCAGGACATGCAGAACTTTGTTGCTGCCTGTAAATATGTTAAATATCTTAAACATCACAGGGGTGCAAGAAACGAAGAGAAAATTAATCAATTCTGTACCGTAATCAAAACTTTGCTGAAAGTTTATTCCAAGTGCAACGACTAGTGGGAAGTTTGTTTTGTTTTTATTTACTTTGCTATTACCTGCTTGTTAACTACACAAGCTGGTCAAGATGTAATTGAGATCTGTATAAAAAATATGTATCAACTGGAACTAATTAGTTTTAAATGAAATTCTAAATTCAATAGATTTCTTTCACAGAGGTATGATGATGATGAATTGATAAGAAAGGTATGGGGTGGGGGAGGGGGGTATAAGTGAGTGGGAAGGACAGTTAGAGTTGATGGTGGGGGTGGGGGGGGGAGGGAGAAAGAGTAGAAATCATAACTCCATCATTATTAACCATTCTTCTTTGCTTGTCAAGCCAAGATTGTTTAAACTTTTTATGAGGTCCTATAGTCTCTGTTTTCCCCAGGCACCAGTTTTGTTCTTGTATTTACGATTGTAGAATTATAAGTGTGAGACCGTGGCATTATTATACTTGATATAAACTTACCATATTTTCATCAGTATAAAGACACAATATCTTGTTTTCTTATGAACGATTTAATTTACTCATCGATAGATTTCCCTTCTTAATCCAAGTCCACGTTTGGCTCAATGAGATAAAACGAGTTTGTTAAATAATCTTTTATATGCATGGATTATGCTAATCCAGTCGCCAAGATATTCTGACTGCTGCATGGGACTACGATTATCTTTGCAAATATTACCGAACGCAATCTTTTAATTTATCTGCAACTGATTTCTAGAGATTCAGACGAACTATTGATCGAGGATTTGATTTGGTGATTTGTCGTTATGACTTTCGAAGCTTCATAAGTCTCTGAAATTTCATAAGTTAGCAACGAATAAATTGTAATGACATTACGGTGACTTTTGTGTTATTACCTTGTCTGTTTTTGATGACACTCTAAGGAAGTATTTCGTAACTTAGGTAGAAAGATCTGTCATATCAAGAAGTAGAAAGTTATCCGAGTAAGGTTTCTGTACCGATAAACATATGTTGTTGATTACATGTAAAAGCTTTTACTACTATCGAACTGTACAAGAAGTTATCTTTATTTTGATGAATTTATGTTAATGTTTGCATTTTCCACAGTGGTATCAATTTCAATGAAGTTGTGGATATTCTCTTGAAGAGAACAGACTATCCCATTAGCCCAAACTATTAATCAAAGCTAAATCCTTGAAATGACGGGATAGTTTTCATTAATTCCGTACATTTACAGCTGACAGTAAACCACACTACTGTTATGAATCATATCGTTGATTCTGTTTTTTTGTTTTTTTTTAAATTTATTTTCCTTCTTTTTTGGTCATCAGATTTTCTTCTGAAAATTATTTTGAGAATGTGTCAAAATACAACTTTTTTTTTCAAATGAGCAACAATTTGGGAAAAAAGTGATTAATTTAATGGCACAATGTTAAGTTATGAAGAGGTGCATAAAATACTAAGAAAAAAAAAATCTTTTCACAATGTAATTGCAACATACCACTAATCTGAAATTAACTAAAACTTATGCAGATGAGCAACGCAGCATAACTGGCAATTTTTTCCTCGTATTTAAAAATTGGCCGTCATGTCACATTTTTGACCCTACTGCTTTGATTTACTTTTGTTCAAATACATATCCATATTCATTTTCAATTTTTTGTTTTTTTCGTTGTTGTTGTTGTCGTCCTGTTTGAACATCTCTCTTCTTACATCTCTTATTAACCTACCATATTAAAATAATTTATAAGAAAAAATTTATACCACTGAGAATCAACTTAATGTGAAACTTTCTGCTGGATTATTAACAGCTTGTTTGCCTTCTGTTTGGGGTGGGAGATGGAAGGGTCAATTATGGATTGAATCCATCATTATTTCTGATGTTGCTCCTATATTCTTAAACTTTTGACCTCAGTATATTACTTTTGACCTAAGTATATAACTTTTGACCTAAGTAATATAACATTTGACCTAAGTATATAACTTTTGACCTAAGTAATATAACATTTGACCTAAGTATTTAACTTTTGAGCTAAGTTATTTCAGACAATACCTTACCCTGTGAAGTGGAATTGCACTTATCCGTTGGTTCAATCAACATTAGAGAGAACAATAATTCAATTTGACTTTGTCACTCAACTTGGGTAACTTTGCTAAATTAAATAGGGGCAGGGGATGTCATCGCCTCTGTTGAAGTCCACTTTTTTTTTCTCCATTTTTCTTCATTAGTTCCAAATATTTGAAAGTAAGAAGTGTCTGTGTTTTGATGTTCCACTTTCTTTTGATTTATAACTGTGCGTGGTTTTTGTTAAATAATATTAATTATAATAATAATAATATTACAAATAGGGGATTTCAAACCAACCTATTCAGTAATGAAGTAAATATTGCAATATTTTCTGTGACTATTTAGGGGCTTATATCATTGACTGAATAAAAAAAACAATTTCACAAAAGAAACATTTGCCCATAGTTATTCTCTTTATTATGAAGATTTTGTTTATTTCATATCTGGACCCTCCCCCTTATTATTTCTTGCCATCATCCAGTTCAATGTTTTGTGTCTTTCTTACTAGTTCAATGCTCTGTGTAGTCAAGTGGAATTAAAGACCTTTTACTCTATAACCATCTCCAGTATGGAAAGCCGTTTTAACATTTAATAAGGAATTTCAGATATCTCGAAATAATTTCAGATATCTCAAATTAAATTACAGATATCTCCAATTTATTTAAGATATCTACAAATAATTGCAGATATCTTAAAATCAATTTCAGATATCTCGAAATACCAGAGAATTTCAGATATCTCGAAATACCAGAGAATTTCAGATATCTGAAATTGAATTCGAGATATCTGAAATTGAATTTCAGATATCTGGAATTCAATTACAGATATCTCGAATTCAATTTCAGATATCTGAAAATTCCTGATTAAATGTTAAAATGACTTGCCATATGTGCCATTATAACATTTAATCAGGAATTTCTGCATATGCATTTCAGATATCTGGAATTCAATTTCAGAAATCTGGAATTCAATTTCAGATATCTCGATTTAGAATTGCAGATATCTGGAATTCAATTTCAGATATCTGGAATTCAATTTCAGATATCTCGAATTCAATTTCAGATATCTGAAATAGAATTTCAGATATCTCGAATTCAATTTTAGATATCTGGAATCCAATTTCAGATATCTGAAATAAAATTTAAGATATCTCAAATTAAATTTTCGATATCTGAAATAGAATTTTATATATCTCAAATAAGATCTCAAATTCCTGATTAAATGTTAAAATGGCTTTCCATACTCCAGGCCAGTTTCTGTGTCTTAGCAGCTTTTGTGAGGGCGATCAGCAAATGTAAAAACCTTAGCAGTGAAGAGCTGGGACTTTGCTCCTCCTAAGCATTCTGCAATAACAGTTCAACCCTCTTTTCATTCCCATTCCTTCACCAAGCCCCCACACAACATCTCTGCCCCCCCCCCCAGAAAAAAAAGAAGATAAACATATACCCAGTGGCATAGAGAACCAGGCTACATTTTATTTTTATACCTATAATTATGGAACATGTAAAAGTTATGGGGTCTGACATTTCGATCCTAGCAAGAGTTTCAGAGGCTAACTGAAACGAAAACATACTAACAACACATTAAGGGACATAGATGGACAGACAGTTCAATTAGTCAATCCTGCCCCCAACCCACATCCCACCACCTCCATCAGTCCTGAATATACCATTTTTAATTGATTATTGGTGGGCGTCTTTCTTTTCTCCCACTTTTAAATACTATAAAGTTGGAGTCACGTTAATTTTAAGTGGTTTATTAATATACATTTGTGGCATTCTAATATTTACAACCAGGCCATGTAATATTCATACATGATTGGACAATTATGTAACTAATACTAACGACACCTCCCAACTGCTAGTTATTACTCATACAATGGCCTAGTCCAACGCAGATGAAAAGTATTGTCCCAAAAGTTTGAATGTATCATGCTGTACTGTTTGTTGAAAGTTGTAAACTTACAGTATGTCGTTCAGTACACCAGTGGCTTAACCATGCAGCTCAGGGGAACATGACAGTAATGTGTTGATATGTTGCCACCATCATAAGTTCACCACTTAGGCCAACAGTATATCTTGATCTCTACATGCAATATATATATATTTGTGATGAATTATTGCAAAATCCTAAATCTTCTAAAATAAATAGCTACAACCGATCAACTATAGGCAATTGCTGTGATTACGTCATCTATGTCTCGTATCGAAGGTATACCGAAAGCTACTACCGACTGGCTGGAGGCCGACGTGTCGAAGCTACGTAGGCTTCGCTACAATGTTAGCTTATGTACAAGCGGCCTGTTGGTTTAGAGGTCGGGCTCTCGTTTTGTGTGCGCGAGGTTACGAGTTCGATTCCCTGTCAACCCTTTTCCTTTTCCTTGTTTTTTTCGCGTAGAAAATATTTTGATTTGCATTTGAATCTGTTTCATTCTAAAAACTTGATTGTTTAAATTGTTTTCACGTTTTGACGGTCAATAAATAGCTATTACCGAGCATCTATAGGCAATTGCAGTGATTAAGTCATCTACAGATTCCCTGTGTCGATTACGTGTAGATGATGTCTCGAAGCTTCGTGTTAGTGGTAAATGACACCGTCGCGTCGCGATTTTATTCCTTCAAGCCCAAGCAGGCTCGAGTGAGCATCATTACGTGTAGATTGCGTCCATAAGGGACGAATTAGACGCTGATTTCGGGGATAAGTTTCTCATAAAATACCATTCTTTTCATCAAAAGAAAATACTTTCTTAACATTGATTATATTTCTTGCAGTTTGTTTAGAAACTACCACTACCTAACATTTTATACAATTGAATGAGTGTGTTGTGTCTACAACTTGATAATTTCCATTCCTGTGCTCAAATTGGAGTAGCTAGAGGCCAAATCACCATTCAGAAAGTTTCCCACTGTACATATTACAATTTGTCTGAAGTAGATATAAGACAAGTTTTCTTTTAAATTTCGAAAATCCAAGTCTGATAAAAAATAAAATAATAAAATTAAAAGAGGACAGATAAGTTACAGGAAAAACCTATTCTCCTCAGATTCCAACTAAGATATTAACTAATGCAATGATGATCCATACAAATGCATATTAATGACATGATAATTGGCAAATTATATTTAAAATATAAAAAAATATATATATATTACATACTGATTTATGACAGGAAATTTGGCTATGCCTATAAATGTAGCTCAGGCCTATATCATGCAGAATAGTGGATTTATGCTAATACAGGCTAACATGATATAGTAGCAATAATATAAACATTTGTCCTCAAGTGTATTGTACAGCAAAACCTATAGATTGCTGTACTTATTTCTTCAAAAATGCTTGCAAAGTGTAACAATGTCTCAGAGTAATTAAAATCAAAATATATTCTAATCAAATGTTGGATAATGGGTAAAAGAGCTTCCTAGACAATTTCAAATTACGGTTAAACCACACAATATGTATAATAGCTTTCAATGAGTTTGTATGTATATTTTGTTATTGATTGAATTTATTCCTAAATATTCTCAACCAAGAC
>KN890100.1:0-10465 GCA_000934455.1 Apostichopus parvimensis
TATATCACTAAAGTTAATTATGTATTAATAAAACATCATTGCTTGATAAAACCACTAATACCCCACAAAGACAGGCTTGATGCAATTGTTTGGGAAGATGAAGCTGTCTTTGACAATTTAGCTGAACCCACATGGCAAGTATCTATGTAAATTGTCTTGAACATTTTACAATGGATTTTGTGCCTGTACTAATGAACCTCTGGTATGTCATCGGTTACCGTCTTTAGACTGAGCAATTCACCCATTGGTCATGACACACAGTAGCACTGATATCTTAAAATAAAAAAGTCTTTCTTTATATAACGTACTAACGGAAACGCCAAATAAGTGCGTACAAATGAATTAATCTATCCAATGTGCTTTTCATTTTACTAAGATTGTTTAAGGTGGATTAACAGTTATAATAAATTTGATGTCAAAACATAGGTGATGATGGTGCTTGATAGTGTATGGCCATCTCACCTATCAGATCGGATTTATTGTTAAGGAAAGAACTTTACATGGTTTGTAAAAGATCCTACATAATAAAATCCAAATATGATACAAATGATAAGTAATAATGTATACTAGCTGATACATGGAAGAACCGAAGAAAGATTTGTTTTCCTCCTGACGTTCTTTTGAAGATATGTTTTTATTACCAATGATCATCACATACCTATATCTATATAGGCTACCTATTTCGACAATCTTAACATTCCAGAGATCTCAAGAATAACACATTAACCGCGTTTTATATCCAGTACGACCATTCTTGTAAGCAGTCCAACCATTTCGTGGCATAAAATGTATATAGTAGTATCGCAGATAAAGCCCACCCAACCACAGTATGTTCGTCCTACGATTCTAAGTACTTACATAAACAGCAAGATGTATCCGATTTATTTGTGCCTTCTGTGTCTGGAGCTATTACAGTGACTGTAGTTTTCACATCGAATGTTGTTACCTATCTACTAAGCAGAGCACAAAAGAAGATTGCAACGAAAATCTTGTACTCAGAGGAGCTATGTTGTTGTATACGCTAAAAGAACCGTGTGGCGATCATTCACAAGCACCAAAGCATAGTGCGTATTTCGTTTTTAATAGTTAACGAATACTGTAGTACATGTTATTTTATGTCGTTTTAGATCCAGCAGCCTGCAGGTCGATCACAGTACATAGTGAGATAGCAATGTAGGTATTCTCAAAGATATTTTTGGGGTGGGGCTCTGTTGAGTTTCAGTACCAAATTAAATTTGAGTTATTTCTCTGACCTACTAACTAATTGTCTAGGTGCATAATATACCGTAATTAAAATGCAAATGAATGACGATGTTACAATGGATACTGCAACCCATGGCAAGATATCATAATAGTTAGCATTATTTCAATGTTGTATTCGCCGATCGATGGACATCTTCTTTTTCACTCACCGTCTCCCTTTCCCAAGAATGTGATCGAGTGGATAAAGGCGGTGGCATTTGTAGCAATGAGGCTTAGCAATCGTGAGTTTCCGGGTTCGATCCCCTGCCGGTTCAGAGTCATGTGTGTTTGTCATCTAAGAGATTTCCCATTTGAAATGACTTTCCAAATTTAAAAAATTCCAAATTCGAGTTAACATGTTGAATTGGAGCAACCAGATGTGAATTTGTAATCCATAAGAGTCGTACATATAACGTCCGCATGGCCTGATTAAACTGAACGTACAGTTAATACTGTTGATTAAACATGACATTTCACGATAACAATATGTCGCACTCGTCATTGTAGCCAGTGAGTTGCAAACGAAACAAATGCATTACCACTTTAACCTATCCAGTTTTGAGACCTGCCATCATTTAAACCACCGTTATCAGTGCTTATGTAAATACCAATATCAATAAACCATTTGCTCTTTTCTCAACCTTTGCACTTGAAGACTGGAAGCAGTCAGTCGCCTTTTCTGTCCTGCGGATAATGAGCTCAGATCCTCTTCTGTTCTTCTCGTGGGCACATCTTAAAGACAACACGCAACACCACTCCATCTTCCGCCTTCAGTGTGTGCTACTTGTTCATTTTAAACCAAGTGTTATGCTATACGGCCAGCCAATGAGTTGTATTGACGTAAGTATGTCAAAATAAAAACAGGCAACTGTTGCTGTAGTGTAGAGTAAAACTAGGTTACTATTAGTGTGATACACAAAAACTCTTGTTTGTTTATATTCCCGTAAACGTTTTTTTTTAGCAGGAGGGGGGTGATTTGATCACCTGGGAGTTCCCAGATAAACTCTTGAGAAGCTTTTATATATCAAATTTTACACTTCTCATTATTTACGTAACAAACTACTTTATGAGCTACATCATGCTATCATTAATGTTAAATACATTGCCCGATGACATTGTCACGATCGAGGTATAAATTAACGGTACATATGTTAAGTTCTTGAATGCACGTTGTCCATAATTGTCCAAACCATGTAGGCTGAGCTTTGTGTAGCTTGCAGCTGGCGGGCCGCCAGTATGCTCAGGGGGCCGCTGGTGGAACTGTGGGGTTTCATAACGGCAACCGCCGGTTGTATACAGCGGTAGCAGTATCAACCAAGTTTCTCTGCTAAAGTCATATATGCTCTAGAATGCATTACCTTTTCTACTATATAACGCTTAACAAGGGGACATTTTTTATGTTATGTGTAGTGCTAAGTGTCCTTGAACGAAGAGTTCCTATCGATAATCGATGAATAATGGAAACTGGTACCAAACTGTTATGAATCTGATATCAAATGCCTGGCTGAGTTGGTTTGGTTACTTTATTATTCAAGGCACAATGCATGCTAGCATGGTGCGTCGATCACCTAATATGAGTTACATTCACCAGAGTATAATTGATGAGTTAGCAGATAAATAGTTGAGCTTGAAGCAAAAGTAGAATCCGCATAGCACTGTTCCTGAACTTGCTATACCATCATTTTTACACATTCTGTTTTCAGGCTACAAATTGCTATAGCCTATATATTTTTCTTATCGTAACACTGCAAGCTTTTTTAAATTTGTGGAGGAAAAGAAAACAAATGGACGTGTCACAGCCGATGCGTATCCAGCAGGTACAACAGTTGAATATCGCAACATAAAGAATACATAAAAAACCTAGTGTCAAGCAAGATGAGTGCGAGATGATGTCTGCTTTCATGAGTTCACGCATTGGCTTTAACATTGCAGATTTACACAGTAATGTCTACTCTAACGTTAGTATGATGATATAGTTCCATTCGCACTCCTTACCTAACCCATACACACCAAACCCTGCAGAGAACACCCCTCTCCTCCCACCCCCCAAGAGAGGAGACAATATTTAACAGTTCATAAAACTTAAAAAGGAAAAAAGTAACATATATGTATTAATTCCCTTCCAAGTTTCACTTTAAAAACCCTCCCGCTCCTATGCAAAACTCAAAGCATGGGGGCATCAGGAATGCCCTCAACTATTCAAAATAATTCCATGGATGGTCACTCGTTGAAAATTCAACAAGCAGTTCCTGTTACTCAGCAACACAATACATTTTTCAATTAAATACACCCAGTTGCTGTATACTTGGATGGTGATCACTTTGCTGTGTTTTAGCTAATTAGCATTTTAAACTTTTTGTGCAATACTTATGACTTTTCAACAATCACGATATTTCCATTTTTTTTTCATTGAAAAAGCACTATTACTTGTTGTAAATAATTGTCCCCCCTTTAACTGCCCCCACCTCACCCCAAACAAATACGACAAAAACACTGAAATACAATTAATAAGGTTTCCCATATATCGTTGTAATGCTCTATAGGTACTTATCATGGATTCTAATTGCTTAAATCGGGATGTTTCATTTACTGCACTTTGACACTCGGGGAAGAAATTATTTTTAAAATTAGAACTTATTATTCAACATGTTCACTCACCTATATATACAAACAACACACTACACTAACACAATACTTGATATCAACTAAAATCATAAGCAATCAGTGACCAAACGTCAAGGTTGGCCGATTTAAATCACACTGATATTTTCGAGAGAATAATTCGAGATTCGATGACAAAATGTAGAAATTTTGCCCTGGTTATCTATTTAATTTTTCTTCCAACGTCCATTCTTGTCACCTAACAATGAGTACTCATAGTACCCAATGTGATAAGAGCTCTTTTGGAATTGGTTGCTCTCTTGTCTAATATAGGTTTGCAGTTTGAAAAGAGCAAAGAATTGCCCGGTTAGTTTTCCGTTGTTAAAAAACTTATAGAACACGTTGGCAGCTATTAGTTTAGTAACAGGTAAGATACCTAGCCTATAGCTATTCAATCGTACAAAACTTTACTTTTGTATGTCATCAATTGATAGATTATTTATACAATTAGCCTGGAACTAAATGAGCCCTGTCAATAGTTTACATTAAAACAGTATATTTTCTAAGGGCACGGAGTCGGAGAGGGAGGGGATTTATACATGCATGGTTAGGTCTATCTGAGGTTTAACTTAGCGAATATACATAAAGTGACACATTTCTAACCTTGGTATAGCCCCATAATTACATTTCTTGGCAAGGGAAAGCAGTGGATCTCCAAATCCATGAATTTATATAACCCAAACACAATCAAATACTCTTCAAGTTCACTGTACAACTGTAAAAGAAGAAACACAAAAAGCGGCGTAAAACACGAAATTTCACAGAAATTTGAGTACCTTTCCCATGTATGCATATTGCGCACTTGTATG
Source organism: Apostichopus parvimensis (assembly GCA_000934455.1). Classification (NCBI taxonomy): domain Eukaryota; kingdom Metazoa; phylum Echinodermata; class Holothuroidea; order Aspidochirotida; family Stichopodidae; genus Apostichopus; species Apostichopus parvimensis. Next base: position 4,713 of record KN890100.1, read on the forward strand.
TTGTATAGTCATATGGTATATCCTGTATAGCATGCTTTGCAATGTCATGGCACAAAACTATAGGTAGGTTAGGCCATCTCTTCGACAAAATGATAATGATTTTATATCTCTCTTTAATTTGGAGGGTCAGCTGTGGTGGGGTATTGTGTGGGGATTCACTAGTACGGTATGTAGACCGGGAGTTCTGCAGGGCGGATAAAGCAAAAAAGGGTCAGGGTATGTTTGCCAGGTGCTAAAATCCAGGATGTCAGTAAAAGGGTAAACAAAATCGTGTCAGATGAGGAGGTGGTTGTGGTACAGGTAGGCACCAATAATGTGCAGAAAGAGTCACAAAACATTATTGAGTCTAGGTATCACGAATTGATGTGTCGACTAGCATCAACTCGGGCTAAAGTTGTCATATGTAGTTTATTGCCAAGATTTGACAACAAGGTTCAGTCAGATAAGATTGTAACTTTGAATGGTTTATTGCATAGTATGTTTGCTGACTTCGGCTTCACATTTGTTGACATGTGGTCATCTTTCCAGGGTAGAAGGGATTTGTTCGCCAGGGATGGGTTGCACTTAGCTAATACTGGGGCCTCGTTGTTTGGTAGGATGGTGAACTACTCTGTTGAACAGCTATGTGTAAACTAAATTGGGGGGGGGGGGCGATGAGGGCAGGAATAAATTTGGATAAGGATTATGTTCCTAGTGTAGGCGATTATAGGCGTTTTGAAAGCAAGGAAAGTGATAGTCATAGTTCTAACTTTAGGAGGCATGCTAAGGTACATAGTTTCAGGGATAAGCTGAAGATTTTCTTTACCAATGCTAGAAGTATTCGTAAAAATTTTGCTGAATTTACTGTGCTCCTTGAGGATCTGAAACCTGATGTGTTTGGTATCACCGAATCTTGGTTAAGGGAGGACATTGATAATGCTGAGGTTTCTCACCCGGGGTATGTCGTGTATCGTCAGGACAGAAGGGATACTCATAATGGGATTGGTGGGGGAGTTTTGCTGTATGTTAGGGATGACATTGTAAGTGTTGAGAAATCACAGTTGCAAGGGTCTTTTGTAAATTCTCTCTTGTGCGAGTTGTCCACAGACAACTCCAAGAGGTCCAGTGATGTTATCACTGTTGGTATTGTTTACCGTTCTCCTAACAGCAGCGATGATCATGATGTCTTGCTGTTTGATTCGATTAGAAAGGCTGCTAAAGGTGATGTTGTTATAATGGGCGACTTTAATTTTCCTGACATTAATTGTATAGATGGTTCCAGTAGTAGGAAGGGTAGTTACTTTCTAGATGTTGTGCAAGATTGCTTTTTACATCAACATGTTACTTTCCCTACTAGGGGGGATAACATCCTGGATCTTGTTTTGATCCAAGCAATGTTGTTGATCTGACCGGTCTAGGAAAACTAGGAACTAGTGATCATGATATACTAGCTTTTGGTGTTGTTTGCAAAGTCGTAAATTCTGTTAGAAAAAAGTCCCTGATTTTTCGAGATCTGATACAGAGGCAATTGAAACTTTACTAAAGGGTACAGATTGGATTAATTTGTTTAGAGATATGAGTGCTTCTTAGTCTTGGATTTGTTTAGCTGATAAATTAAAGGTCATTATGGAAAATCATGTTCCGTGGAAGAATCGTCGTCGTAAAAGCAGTATGCCCCACTGGATGAATACGAAAGTTAGATGTGCAATTAGGCAAAAACGTAGAATGTGGAAGTTGTTTAGGAGGACTAAATCTGAATCTCTTTTGGCCAAGTTTAAAATTCATCAGCTGAAGGTAGAATGCTTAGTCTCTGATGCAAATTGAATTTTGAAAATAGCATTGCCCTAAAAATTAAGGATAACCCAAAGGCCTTCTTTTCTTATGTCAGGTCAAAGCAGAAATTTAAAGATGCAATTGTTTCTCTTAGGGCACCACAGGCTGATAATATAGTTACTGATAGTCAGGATCTTGCAGATCTTTTGAACAACTATTTTGTGTCGGTTTTTACAAGGGAAGATATGAGTAGTATTCAGATTTTCAGGGGGCAGTGATAGGCCTAAACTGGATATGGTCTTATTTTCGGATGAGGTTGTCTCAAAGGTGCTGCTTCGTCTAAATGTTTCTAAAGCTTCTGGACCGGATGCAATCCATCCGTATTTGTTGAAGACTTTTGCACACCATTTCTGCGTTCCACTATCATTGGTTTTTAGTAAATTTATGAATGAAGGTTATGTTCCGAAGGACTGGAGATGTGCTAATATTACCCCAATTTTCAAGAAGGGTGATAAGTCTAAACCCTGTAATTATAGGCCCGTTAGTCTCACTAGTGTTGTTTGTAAGGTCATGGAGTCTATTGTTGAAAAGTCTATGGTCTGTCACTTCAGAAGTCAGTCTTTGATCAGAGAGTCTCAACATGGCTTTTGTCAAAATAGGTCTTGTCTCACTAACATCCTTGAGTTTATGGAAGATGTAACAAGCTCACTAAATAGGCAGAAGTCTGTAGATGTTGTGTTCCTGGATTTCCAGAAGGTCTTTGATAAAGTTCCCCACCAGCGTCTTTTACTTAGGCTGAAGAGTATGGGTGTCAATGGGAATTTACTGTCTTGGATCGAGAATTGGCTTGGTAATAGGAAACAGAGGGTGGTAATTAAAGGCTGTGCTTCTTCTTGGCAGGACATTACTAGTGGGGTTCCACAAGGGTCTGTATTGGGTCCCTTGTTGTTTGTTGCCTATATAAATGACATCGACGGAGATATTTTGTGTACAGCTGAGATGTTTGCTGATGACACCAAATTGTATTCTGAGGTCTCTTCCAAAAGCGATTCTGAGAAGTTTCAAACGGATTTGGATAAGGTTTTTTCCTGGTCTCAGGGGTGGCAAATGCTTTTTAATTGATAAATGCAAGGTAATGCACATTGGTAGTAGTAACCAAAAGTTTACATACAATCTTAATGGTGTGGAGTTACAGGAGGTCTCTATTGAAAGAGACCTAGGTATCTACATTGACTCATCTCTGCAACCTTCTAAACATTGTCTTGAAGCTGCTAAAAGACGTAATAGGGTTTTAGGAATGATCAAGAGGAACTTCAGTTTTCTGAAAGAGGACATCATAGTTAGGCTTTATAAGCAGTTGGTTAGGCCTCATCTGGAGTATGCTGTGCAGGCTTGAAACCCATATTTTGCTAAGGATAAGGAAGTACTTGAAAGGTCCAGAGGAGGGCTACTAGGATGATTAGTTCCCTAAAGAGTGTTCCTTATTTTAGGCGGTTACAACTGTTGAATCTCACCACACTGGAGCTTAGGAGGTTACGTGGGGTCTTGATCCAGGTTTTCAAGATTGTGTATGGTTTCGACAATTTATCCTTTACCGACTTTTTCATGTTTGCTAACAGTAGTTGTACCAGAGGTCATTGTCTTAAACTCCAAAAGTCACATAGTAGGATTAGTATTCGGCATAACTTTGTTCTAATAGGGTTGTGAATGAGTGGAATGGTTTGCCTGAGAAGGTTGTACTTGCAAGTAGTGTCAATGGGCTTAAGAATGCTTTGGACAAGCACTTTAAGCATTGCAATTGGGTCTGAGTGTTTGTGTCTTCAGTTTTTTATCTCTCTCTATAGGGTCCTTGATGGGGACTTAAGTGTCCCTCCTGATCCTTTTTTCTACTAAACTAAACTAAACTAGGGGAAGGTAATCATCATATCCGTTATTTGAAGTTTACCTCTGCATCGGGGACTAGTCAGTTTCTGTAACACAATACTGGCTAGACCAAGGCTTTGTGTTATGTAACTTGGCAATTTGCAAAATGTGGGGATTTTATGAGGCGATTGATCATCACTAGGTGCCTAAATCAATGTATGTTAGGTTAGCACTGTAGCTTATCGTCTGAAAAATTGATCGAGCTGTAATTTTTCTAATGTCATGCATACTCGTTTTGAACATGAAGTACAGTAGGTTACGTCTGATATTTTCCCGCGAGTTCTTCATAAAATAGAAGGGCCCACTTTGGTAATGAAAATTGTGCTTTGGTGTGTTTATCTCACTTAATAACATTCAAAATGTCCACTTCTGCTAATACTTTCCCCATGGAAAATTCAGTATTCTATAAGTATTTATACATTATTTGACTAGTCCTGTAGTTTATAAACACATTGTCATATTCTGGTTAGATTGCAGGATATCCCGGTAGGATGACTAGCCTACATGCATTTTTAATCTTTCCTCCGAAAGGACGATTGTGGGTCTGGTCATTAAATAATCACGGTTCTCCAGAGTTGGTCAACTTTCTTTAAGGCCCCCCAAAAAATACCTGACATATCCACACATCCTCCCATAGACGTTAAGGTGTCATTGGTTGTATAATTTGATATGTAAAACTTTGTGTTGTATCTTGACATATAGACGAGGCTTGCCTTAAGGTCTACTCTCGGCTAAGACACATGTATGTTTGAAACTTGAATAGAGGGGGAAAAGAGGAGGAAGGAAAGGAAGGAAGGGAAAAGAAAAAAAAGGAAGACAGAAAAGGGAGAAAAGGAGGTAGTAGAAGAAAAACGCAAAGACAACGGGAAGAGAAAGAGGAACAGTGACATCATTACAGCGCTGAACCGTATTATATACACAGGGTAGCCAGTGACGGATCGAGGATTTCGGAGGGGCGTGAGCCTCACCCTGCCCCTTACACCGACAACTGCATTTTTGACGTTTCCATTTCCCCTCTCTTACTAATATATATTTATATATGTTATAAATGACCTATAATAACGCGTGTGTGCGGAATGGACGCCTTAAACAATTGTACAATTGTGATATGAAACCAACTGTGGCTGGTCTCGAACTCGACCGAGTCGTCGGGGAACATGACGCATTTCGGTATTAGATATGCGAGCTGCACTAGACCTATGTCCTTCAATGCAACACTGCCATCCAGAGATAAAATGTTATACACTCCGACCTGAATGTTAATTGTTATCCAAAACCTAGTACCGAAACTCGTACAATGAATCTACATATAAATTCCGCATGCAATTGGAAAATTGAGCACATCTCATGTGAATATCATGTAGTGGATCAAAGCGCGTATCATGGGCGGGGGGGGGGGGGGCTTACGCACCCATCACTTCTTAAGATTGTTCCCATCTGCATGAAAACGCGCGCCCCACAACCCTACGCCCAACCCTCTAATCGCTTCCCGATGAGTTACGAAACTTAATTAATGGCCTTCGCCGGTAGTACCAAGACATTGACAAAATCCGGCAACACACCACTTCATCGATTACAAGTGATCGAGTTGTGTATCAGTGACGTCTAGAGGTCGTGCACTGACCTACTGACCTACACTCACGATTTTGCAATTTGCCAAGATCAGGCACCAAAAAATTCCAAGAAATCCCAAGGACACTGTATTGTATGGATATCTAGTAATATCTAGCGACATCTAGAGATGACAATCCCAAGATCTTCCCTAAGCTGAAGGCAGATAGAGAATCGAAGCCTTCAGTGTGTAATGAACATGAAACTTTGCGTCTTTCGAAATGCAAAGAATGTGGGGCATTGCACAATAAACAGATAAAAGTTATTTATTTCAGTCTCATTTCAATTCTTCGAATTTGTAATGCAAACATCAAATGATCATGAGCATGAAAATGGCGTTCCAGGATGAACAGTCTCTAAACTGTCTATGTGTGTAGTGTTCGTTTTCGGAAATATCTGGTATATTTTCATTTCCTTCAACGAAGTCTTATACTAGCCGTTATAAGAGGTTTTAATATTTGTACACC
>KN890101.1:21704-39537 GCA_000934455.1 Apostichopus parvimensis
AATTAGTATATATCTCTGGGGGTAATATTTCTGTCCATAATTTGCGACTTGAATGGACTAAAATTGTTTCCAGTCGCTGTAAAAGTTGACATTGAAACCCATGTACAGAGTCACATCTCAACTGAAGGAAAAAATTGTGAGATGTATAAATGCTGTCAAGTCACACAGTCATATATAGATAATGTTTAAATCATATAGTCTCGAAAAGCGTTAGAACGCGCAAGCTCTTGTAGCAATTACAAATTTTATTTGTAACCTTGAAGAAAACGGGCCCACCTAAACCTTAAACCTCATTCGAACCTAAAACGGGATTTATAGCTACAGTTTTCAGTTATTGACATATTTCATAGTTCGACTGAAATATTGTAATATGAAAGGGACACTGTCCTTTGAAAGGTAGAAGTATTTCGAATATTTACTCTGGATGCTTTGGTAATGACCTTTAACCCCCTTTCATTTGTTTTTTTTACAACTGCAGCCTATAAGCAGTTGTCATGCAAAAGAACGCCAATACTTGATATGACCACCGAAGATCCGACAACAGTTTTTGATATGACAACGGCTGCACAGGAGACTACAAAGAGGATGACGACACAAACAGAGCGCCAACCTACAACCACCATAAAACCAATGCAAACTACACTGAAAGGATACGAAACGGAGGTAAGCAGATTATTTATTAATAAACACATATATATAAACATATATAAACACATAATTATAAACACACCGGAAGCTACAGTGTTACTGTTGTCATCAACAACATAATCAAGATTTTATATAATTGAACACAAAAGTAGGTCAATTATCATTTTTCATAAACAAATTCTATGCATTTTGCTTCGTTTTCAGACACAAGAAGAAAAAGTCAAAAAGGAGTTAGGCCAAATCCAAAACAAGATTGAAGAATACTTTGAAGCATTGAACGTGAGTCTTTTGACTACTTTTATCTGTTAAAACATTGCGCTAATGATAACCGTGTAGGTGACGCGGGTGCATGGCGCGGTACCGGTTAAGAGGAGGGGGGGGGGGGAGGCATTCCTGAAGTGAATGATTAATCTTTTGAAGTATTGGTGTAACCATACCCAACCAATATTTATGTTATGAAAATTTGGATTTTAGGAAAGTATAAGTTTTTTTCTTAACGTTTATTATTTATTATATTCAATTTTTGAGATTTACAATTTGGTTGTTCAGTCTTGTAGACCCAATCCGATGACATATCATGCCGGAGAATGTGTTCCACTTCAGTTTGTACTCAATTGTGTTTCTATGTGTACCGAATGCATTCAGCGTATACTTCTTCATACGAAATATAGATATATTGTACTCAAAGTAGTGCCCACAAATCGATGGCGCCATAGCAGAACACTCCTCTCCTGCCGATTCGTATGTTAGTTTTACTGCTGAAATCAATTCATCAAAATATGAAATTAAGTTGTACATCTGTATAAGCTGCAATTTGAATTCATCATAACTCGATCATTAAAAAAAAGAATGAGTCATAAGCTTGTACGGTTTACAAATGCAAAAACAAATTGTGGGACACAAATATTTCGTATTGGACGCCAAAAAGGAAGAAGCGTATAGTCCAACGGTAAATCTATATATATGAGAAATGAACGAGGTAGATATCTTCAAGCATTCCGAGCTCTGTCAATCCTATATGTCGCTATTTTTGTTGTTGTTGTTATTGTTGAGATAACAGGATGTGAAGTTAGGTGCGTTTCAGTTTGTTGTAAAAATGAATCTTGCAGCAAACAGGTGTGGTGTCATATATGTACACATTAAACAAATAGTATAGGTGACAATTGTGTTTTGGCAGGTGAGAAAGATGGAACATCATTTATACGCCACTTGTTGGAAGTTTGAATTCAACTCCTTCATTGCGTTTTTGAGAAAGTGCTAAAATTGGAACTGCAACAGTTTAAGCGAAAACAAAACAAGGTCTGATGTCGTGGAGACACACTGACAAAAATTGCCTCATGAATTTCCTAAAATTTGCATCCAAGTTTCTGCTTCAGACTTGGACAGGATCAACGTATGAATACAATACACTATACAGTCATTATATTGTTAACTTCACGTCGCCTTAGGTAAATACTCTTATATGAAATAATATTTTTCTACTGAAACTAAAGAACTAATATGGTGTTCTGCAATAAACATGTAAAAAGTGCTCTCACCTGCTTTGATCCCCGAGCCAACCCACCCTCCACCCAACCCTCACCTCCATTACTTTAACCAAATATCTATATTTCCTTTACGTTAGGAGTCACATAAACATGTTGACTTTAAAAATTCTTTGTTACAATTTATCAATTACTTGACTTTACTGTATCGAATCATTAATGCGCATAGAGATGGCGGTATCTTCCGTTTATACTGAAAAGCTATACAGGCCCGTAAGTTATTGTACATGATATAGAAAACTCTCTGAAATATTTTACGATTGTCCCCTCCGTTTATCATCAGCGACTTCCATAATGTGGTTCAAACTAATAAACAGTTAAAGCGACATGCATGACTATACACTGCTATATGCTCCATCACAATTTAAATGGGGAAATTTGGAAGTTTGTTGTATAAGCACATAAATAGCGTTTCAATTCTTCATCAGTTTTCTTACTTGTGTGGACATATCTCTATACACACACTGCAGATATTGTTTCACTTTAAAAAGGCATTGAAGACTCGCCCCAAACCGCGTGCGGCCATCTGAAAAAGTTAACTTTCTGTTGCTTGCAAGTGACGTTTTGTTCGTGTCGCTACAAAATGCAGACAGTAATCAAACGTGATACCTTAATTGTTATCTTTAGCTGGACCCGAGATGTCCATCGCTGTATCGTTTGTATACTGTGCTGTGTGTATTGACCGCAGCTGTATGTACTGACTGTACACTATAGTGTCTAATTACCGACGGTAGCAAGCTGTGTGTCAATTTTCTGGGATCGATGGTGGTGTTTAACACTTCTGTTACACCTCATTCGAAACTAGGTCAAATTACCGGCATTAGACGTTTCTTTTTGCGCGAGTCTTCACACCCTTTAAGTGGACATTTCGAGGTTTCTATATAAAGATAAATATTGTTTCAATTCTCCATCAATAGGCACATATGCAGACATTTCGAGGTTTCTTCACATATAGATAAATACTATTTCAATTGTCCAACAGTGCATCCACGTATGTGGACATAACGAAGTCTTATAGGAACAAGATAAACATTGTATCAATTCACCATAAGTCTTATGGGTACATGTTGATGTTTCTCTATATGTATGTATGTATGTATTCCAGATCCTCGTGCAAGCATGTACTCGCGAAGAAGCCTCATTGGCTTATCAAAGCCGCAAGCTGACCGGAGTCAGTCTCTAACATTCATATTTAACGTCCATGATTATGAATTGTTAAATTGTCAACAACTCTGTAAGTAACTGGACGACATACATTAATCTGGGAGTGACTCGAACCGGGGACCTATTTCATCAATATTGTTCAATTCTCCATGCATCAGTTCTCCGACATATGTAGACATGTTGAGGTTTCTTTACATACAAATTAATATTGTTTCAATTCTTCAACAGTTGTTGCAAATATGTGAACATATTGCGATTCTTTACATTAAGAAATAATTTTTCAATTCTCCATCATTAACTTACATATGTGGATATTTTGAGGTTTCTCTGTGCATACACTTGCATAATGCTTAAATTTTACACCAGTTCTCCGACATATGTGGACATTTTGCGGTTTGTTTACACACAGATAAATATTGTTTCAATGTTTATTTCGATTGTCTATCATACACCTACATGACTTGAACATTTTTAGGTTTCGTAACATACAGCTCAACAATATTTCAATTCTTCATCAGTTCTCTCACATATGTGGACGTTTCGAGGTATCTCTATATATACACATAAATAACGTTAAATTTTCCATCATATCTCTGAAATAATTTCTGTGGACATTTGAGATTTTCTTACACACAGAAATGCACCGAAAAGGATTTAACTAAACTGCTCTGTAAAACGCATTACCTGACATGACTGAAACACAAGTTAATGACTTAAAGAAGTCCCGAAATTGGAACAACTGTACGCCAATTTTTACTTTTACTTTACACTTTTCATCGAGTAGCATGCAACAGTAGTTTGTATTCAAACCTTTGACGGCAAAGTTAAGACCCGGGATTTTTTTATTCAATTTACCAATTTTGGGTAAATGTTAATCTCTTTCTATATGCCTTTCACAACCCCCGAACGTGTTATCAAGCTTTCTTGCTGTATCCACTGTATTACGAATAATGTTGATTGAAATCATTTACGTCATTGGAAAAAAAATTTGAAAGTAAATATTTACGTCCAGAAAATTTGTTATTGTAACGTGAAATCACGTATCGCTAATGGTAAAAAGTAATCTTCACTTCACTTCTATATCAATTTATCAAAAGACTATAATTGACCGTATAATTCGAATGAGAAATCGTACGATGACGATGTGTGTATGTGTGTGTGTGTTTTTTTATGACAGTCTGTGTGTGACAGTCTGAATTTAAAGGTCTCTCCCCCCCCCCCCTTACAAAGTGTTGAGTCCTTCTTCATGTACTGTACATGCTATAATTGCAACGAAGATAAACAGGTAACCACAGGACTCATCAAATGACTCCTCAAGGGACAAGTCCTCAAAGGACTCCTCAAAGAGGAGTGTTAGCTCAGTGGTTAACGCCGGTGCCTTCAATCATAAGGTCCCCGGTTCGAGTCACTCCAAGATTAATGTATGTCGTCCAGTTACAGAGTTGTCAACAATTAACAATTCATAATCATGGACGTTAAATATGAATGTAAGAGACTGACTTCAGTCAGCTTGCGGCTTTGATAAGCCAATGAGGCTTCTTCGCGAGTTCCTGCTTGCAGGAGGCTCTAAAAAATACATACATATATCTGAGACGGCAATGATTTGGAAAAATCCAGAACAGTGAAAAATCTTCCAGTCTCCATTGGGATTCGAACTCGGGCCTCACGCTTTATATGCGAGCAACCTAAACAACTAGGCTATGGACACTGAGTGTGTATGTCCAGAGGTTCGAAGCCAGTAAGGAAGATTCGTCATTCAACTGTATGCTGCCATATCTATTTATAACCCTAATATAACGTGACCTGTCATTTTTTATCACAGATACATATTTTCTTTCAGTTTCATCATATTAAATTCACCTCTGTTGTTCTTTTCTAAATTTGCCACATAGATGATGGATTTGTAAATTCAAGCCATTTTCTCCCTTTTATAATTTCCCAATATTTCAACTTTCTTACACCTGAATTTTGGTAGGAGCCATAAACTGTATTTATTTTTTTCAATCTAAATTTACTCTGCCACAGACCGCATAAAGAATATATTATGCATGAGTATAACATCATATGCGTGTGAAAAGCGAAGTCTTCGGCTACTTGTGTCTGTCTAGAATACGAAATTGTAAAATACAAGCTGAAGAAGTGAAGTTCTTATTCAAATGTGATGTTCGTCTTCTTGAATTTAAACAGGCTTCACGTCAAAAGTAATTTATTATTACGAGGAAACACTCACATAAATGCACGACATTTTTAATTTTGTCTGACGGCTCCAGTACCGAATATGAAAAATAATCCAATCAGTAACATATAACTATATATTAGAAATATATACCTCCATAAAATATAATTTCAACAATTTATTAGTGATTTTTTTAATCAATTTTGCCTTTGAATAATTCAACCTTGGAAGTCTCCCTTGGCTTTTAGAAAAGACTGATTTTCAGAATGTCTTATTTATTTTTATCTTTTTACTTGACATTCATGGCGCTCATAATATATCCCTTCCAATATTTATTGGTAGAATTACATTAAAGTAAAATACACTATGCAATTTCTTTTGGCAAGTTAACCAATGGGAAATTGTTTCCAACTGAGTTGCAGCTAAGGAACTGATCTAACCTATTAGTGTGTGTGCGTGTGTGTTAGACTAAGTAGTTCAGCCTCTTTCATTGATTGCTCTCATATGTTTATAGGGTCATTTGTCAAGAATTAACGATAGTATAGCAATACAATCTAGACTGGCAGTACAGTGTTGTTTGGCGGACTACATCATATCAAAACTAATTTTGCGCCTAAAGTTATCCTTTAAAGGGAGTGAAGACTCGCGCACAAAGAAACGTCTGATGACGGTAATCTGACCTAGTTTCGAATGAGGTGTAACAGAAGTGTTAGACACCACCATCGATCCCAGAAAATACACACAGCTTGGTACCGTCGGTAATGAGACACTAGTGTACAGTCAATACATGCAGCTACGGTCAATACCCACAACACAGTGTACATAGCAGCGATGGACATCTCAGGTCCAGATGAAAGATAACAATTTATCACGTTTCATTACTGTCTGCATTTTGTAGCGACAAGTAAAAAAATCGCCACTTGCAATCAACGGAAAGTTAACTTTTAGTCGGAGGGCGGCACGCGGTTTGGGGCGAGTCCTCAATGCCTTTAAGGATACATTCGATGATACTAAAACTCGTCGCTCAGACACTTTTGTAGTTAATATTCATTTATGAAATCAAGCATCTTGGGTGCGTGACGGTTAATTGAAAGTGTGCAGTAAAGCGACATACACATGTAAACCACCATAAGTAAAGAGAACTAAACAACCAAACAAACACAAAGAAATACAAACAAAAGATAAACAATGAATTAGTCACCTCGTAGGTTTCTATTTCCGTACAGAGGTAACAAATTAAACTGCATCCAGTTGTTATTAGAACACGACTCTACTGGGTTCTTTAGATCACTCCGAATCATCTTGGAATCTTGGATCACCGAACTACCCCACCCCAAAGGGGGAAAACTAATATTACTTAATATTATTACATGATGTGACCTCTCGGTCACACCTTACTAGAAAGGGTGGGTGACGAGAAGGAGGTGGGGTGGTAGCATGAACTGTATATAAGCTTAATAGCATAAAGTGATGTTATCAGTCTAACTAGGGGGGGGGGGGCATAGGGCTAATACCCGGGCTCAGTGTCAATGGAGGCGGGGCGGTGGGGGTGGGGCGGAGTACTATGGGATAATAGATAACTTATTCTCATTTTCATAATACACATATGAAAGGTGACATAATTGTCCCCTCGGATAGCCCTGACTGCAGTAAGCATATATATACCACAATGTATAAAACAGTATACATGAAAGATCGTTGAGATGCCCAAGGTTAATTCACTTCTTATAGATTGTTGGTAACTATTTCCACGAATATTTTTTTCTCTTCTCTACACGAAGGATATAGTTCAGCTAACACATTTGCATTGGTACATCATGCGATATCATAGGATGTAGTCTAACGTGTTGTAAAGGAAATATAGCAATTTTGCTAATAATATATAAAAAGGATAACAACGAGAGATAAATCGCATTGAGTTAAAAGGTGATAGACCCGAGCGAAGGCTAATTAAAATCATCCATCGGGTATATATGGTCATTCGAAGTTTCAGTTTGACACCCTTTAAATTCCCCTTTGGCCTTCCATACCGATGACCAATGTGTTGAAATGTACACTTTTCAATCATTATCCAACTTGATCTGGTTCAAACATATAAGTAAATAAATTACGATATTTTCCCACCTTTTTGCGTATGTCGTGCGAAGCAAACCATGTATACTCTAAAAGTACTATTGGAATATTTATATTTCGGATTAACTGTACGTTCAATCCGTAATTAAATACACATCATGGTATTGAAGAACATTAATTCAGGGTAACCGATACTAGTGAAGGCCCCATTAATTGACATCACACCTCACTGACTTGTCTCCTATGTAAATACGCACTCCGATCTATCCTATACAAATACACAACTTTAGAGTTTGTAATATATATAAGGTTTTATGTTTATACATTTGATTACAATTCTTTCAAATTTGATGATCTGCACTTTATTTTATTTACTACCAAAAAAAACTTGAATTTTGTATAAAACATTTTATATCAACCGTTATATTGTGACCATGTCACCCTCTCCTACGCCCCTCCCACCGCTCCAAACCGCATTCGAATTACGTAAAATGCATTTGTTAGTAATTTTTTTCTTTTATTAATGAAACTGATCAAATGTAGCATATAATGTTTTTAAGTAAAGGCACGGATTTGTTTCTATTATGCAGTAGTGCAATGTCCAATTTCATCTCAATACATAACAAGAAACATAAAAAAAATGAAGGGCAGGAGGGAGATGTGCGGTCGTGGGATGATGGAATATTTGACCCACCCCCCCCTCCTCCTCTGACCGTGATGTATGTATGACACCCTTTCAAATGTTGATTTTGAGCTGATCAAGAACTTTGCCACCCCCCCCCCCCCCCCCCCCCCCCCCACCTTATCGAGCCACTAGTACTTTCTTCATTAAGAGGATGTGGCGAGTGATAATAACGTTCAGTCACCCAATCACATAATATCATACGGCGGTTCAACTCTTAACAATGTCTTGTAAGTTTAAGTGTCGTCATATAAAGGTTTGCGTAATGTATACCTGTTTATATCAGGAAGCTGCCAATTGGATGGCAGGTTCCGGTTTGACGACACAAACCCAATCACCAACATCATTGGTTTAGGTGATCGAGATAACTGTCATGAACAGCTCAGTCCACAAACAACTTAGAGTTTTTTTTTTCATTTGAGAGATATCACAAATTTAATGTTCCTTCACACACAAGGCAGACGACTTGATCAAGTATATTCATGACATCATCGAGCCACACGGGCGTAAACTTCTTCGTGTTATCTGTGCTTTATTTATTACAATGTTTATTATCTGTAATGGAGATGGCTTTCGCAATAGCTAACTCTCAAATCTTGAACATCTGAACATGACCTATATATTATGACATGACATATATTATAATGATGGCATTATAAGTTTCGGTGTCAACACGGTGAACAATATATACCTTGAAAAGAATATATCAAATGAAAACGAACAGAATGGAAAATATTTTAGTTTCTAGGGGGTACCATGACATCACTATGACGTCACGGATTTACCAAACAAAATTACAGCTCTCAGACACGACCATTAAAGTAGAATTTCTTCCAAACGTGTCCGAGATTTTTCTAACTATTCGGTGTGTGTGGGGGGGGGGGGGGCTTTTTCACAACTATCTTTGACATACAAATTGAAAAATGATGATTAGGTCTTTGTGTCCCCACTTAATAGTGAAACCTTTCCATGACATCACATCCTCAACTCTTCAAATCTAGTTGTCACTACATAGGCAAGTGGAGAGACGTTTCGCCATTTGTTATTACTTGCAATATATTCTTTTCTTGTTGGGGGCGGGCGGGGGGGGGGGGGGTATCTGATTCTCATTTTTTTTAACATCTCTTCACCTCTCTCCGTCACACTTTTTCATTCATCTCATCTCAACTTCCATGAAATATGTAAAACATATTCCTTTAGCACAAGTAACATTTAACATCATCAAATATGATGAAAGGAGTCGGTATAGTCAGAAAACCCCGCAACTTGTGGAAGATTTACCACATTGAAATGTCATAAATACTTCCCTCATCTAACATGGGACACGTACACCAAACTTTGAAGTGTCAAAAGCACGTGCAATTGTTTCCAGGAGCAAGATAAGTTTCTCTATAATTTGATTTAATGACCTATCTTTGTCCTCTCTGGCGGTTCCATGGCTTATTATATTTCCTTCATTGATATTACTCTATATGTAAGTTATAATTTTCGAGGGATAGCACTGAATAAGTAATTAAGCAAGCCTTAAATTATACCAATAAATTTGGTGAAATAAACAGAGAGAGAAAGAGAGAGCGATTGTTTAAAAAAAATATTCGACGATTTTTAATTACCGCCATCACATAATAATAACCATAGTGTAATATTTAATCATATATAATTTATATTGATATCTAAAAGTAGGTAAACATAAAAAATGAAAAATAAAAAAAATTAATAAAAGATATGAAATTGGAACATTCAACTGCTGCATTCATTGATGTGTTTCATGCCAATGATTAAACACGTTGCTTAATAATGTATTTATTAATATCTCAGAAAAAATGCTATGGGGGCGTTTGGTTTAAATTTAATGATCAGCTTTGACTATATTATTCAAGAAATACTTCATGGCGAGTTTTTAATCTATAAGAAACGCATGTTTTAAACTCTTCTTTGTCGTGTTGGATTATCTATTGACATTGTAACCTTGGTTACAGATGAATTAAAATGTGTGCATTGACAGTTGGATATAGTCATATAATTCGATAGTTTTTAGGATGTAATGAAGCGATAAATTAAGTATACCTACGTATACGTTGCTCAGCAGGGCCCTCTATAAGCTGGTGCATGGGGAGGGGGGGGGGGAAGGAAAGGAGGTATCATGTCCCCCAAAAATATTCACAGTTATGATTGTCGCGTGAGTGCGGAGCTTATACCCAATCGGCAATTTCAACACCACTGAACATCCTGACTCCTAACCCCACCCCCCCCCACCCCGTATATCAAACTTGTCTCAGTGTCCCTTATACATGACTGAAATATTTTCTATAGTGGACCAATTGTACAGGGTAGCATCAAAAACTTTACTCTATGCACATCAATCTTGCATTAATGTGTAATGTTAGTTGTGTACCAATAATAAATAAATAAATATATATGTATATATATATTTAAAAGGTCTAAAAATTTTCTTGCTCAAATTTGGACACGTTTCTTTTCTAGTTTTGAATTTTGTAGCTACTTTTTTGCATTAGGTACTCCTACTAACCCCCCGCCCTCAACCCCGCCCTCCGTTACCTCACCCCCCCCATTTATGTATATACATTGAAAATAAGTGATTCAGTGAAAAGTTACCATACTAAACGAATTTATAAACCAAATTGCAACAAAAAAAGTGTGATAAATGTTTACTCCATAGACCGAGGTTCTAATCAAGTATAGCTTTACCTCACGTATTACATCGATGTTATAATGGTGGCACGAAGGCCAAAGGGGGGAGGGGGAGGGATTTACTTTCTAATTTACCTCTTCAATTCATATGACAGTTACATTAACAGGTTTTACTCATTTTGCTCTTATTATAAAGAAATATTTGATCAATTTGGAAGAAATGATTAAATGAAATGAAATTGCATTGGGCGAAGTACCTACCCTTAATCCTTCCACCCCTTACCCCCCCCCCCCCCGTCTTCAACGTATGACAGATGGTATATATTTCATTGTTTATTTACACTGTCAACGCATTCATCTAGCGGAAGACTAGTATTTGCGAGTATTTCTTTCAAAATCTTTCGTTAGAATAAAGGTCAATGCCAAAACAAAAGGCACATCTCTGTACTGATATATTTATATAGATATATGGATAGATAGATAGAAGTCAACTTGCAACCGTAGTTAATTTGGCCTTGGTTCGATTCTTTCGTTGATTAATGCTATAAACAATTCTCCAACAGTTGCAATATAATTAATTCGACAGTTCGTTCTAATTACGTACCCCGCTATAAATCATTCACCGTGCATGCAACAGCCTTTCTGTCTCCTCGTGGAACCTGAGAGAGAACAAAGGGAAAGAAGAAGGGGGGGGGGTGGAATCATCAATTTTGATGGAATATTTGTCAGTTTTTCACCTTTCTGATAGGTTTTCACCTTCGCACAGAGTAATAATAAAATCTGGCATTCCGAGCCATCTGCATTTTCTCGGTCATTATATGCATATCTCTGTAGTTACACTGTTTTTGGAAACTTTCTATAGTTATCGAAAAATGCCAAAGGTGGGCATTTCATATTTTGTGGGATTTCTTTAAACTACTTTTTGCATTTTGTTTTGAGGTTAGAAAACTTTCAAGGAAAATAAATTTGACAATTTTCGTCTGCCCATACCCCAGCCCCTCCATAACCCCCCCCCCCCCCAAAAAAAACATCAAAGAAAATGAAATCTCTAGTCGTTCCATTATTTTTGACACTTTAAAGAAGGTTATAGGGTACATGAAACTCAAGTTAGGAAATGGCGAAAATGTTCAGCTCAAATTGGGTTAGCGGTATATAAACCGGTATACCGGTTAACAACAGGTTTTTTAACCTTCAGCGCTTCACGGAAAACAAGGCGTACTATTGATAAGTTTATTTATCTTCTGATATAAAAAATGATATTTTTTAATGAACTTATTAATATTTATATATTCATTATCTTGCTATGTACCTTGACTATGTATTCATTAAATGTGTTTTGAGATTACACGTTAACGTACCGATCATTTTTATTTTTTCATTTTCACAGGTTAGCACGCCCTCTATTGGTGACCAACATCAGGTAATTATCTTAGCTCATAATTTTCATAGTTAATCAATTTATTCTGAGTTACGTTAAAAATAAAACGGTGGTAGCCTAACTCTCGTAACCGCGGCCTCTGCATGTACTACCCTTGGGTCGCTTTGACCTTTGGTCCCCTATGACCTTTGTCCCCATTGACCCTGGGTGCACCTGGCTCACCTGGCTCACCTGCCTGTTAGCTGATCCGACATTGAGTACACACCACCCGTTGCTTCTTTACACTATATATCTAATACGAATAATGACATCAAAGTATACGATGTCATTGTTACTTTTTCACCCCATAATTTGTTTACTTTTTTTCAGCCAAATTCACCACTTGTCAGCTCTTTGGACTCATTGATTGACCGTCTGGCCAACTCTATCTCTAACAGTCAAAAAGCAGCCAAACCTCTCACCGTGGAAACGCCCTCGTTAGGTATGTACCTCGTTTTCTCTACATTCAAATTCCTTTTTTCAATAAAATTCAATAAAACGCAACGATTAAAACCCAGAAGTTTGTATAGACAAGATTTAGTTATTGAAGAATGAATGGAACACAACCTCTATAGCTTGTACATCATAGCCCATCAGAAGATAGAAACAAAGGGGTAAATCATACTCCCAACTTAATGATCATATTTAATTATCAAAAGGGCTACGGAGTCATTGTGAAATCTCAAATCTTCCGGTTGTAATAAATTAGTAAAAGTGCTTGCCTCTTTGTTATTTTCCTAAAAAGTTAACTTCTCCTTTAAGATAATTTAAAAGTGCATTTGGTGCATGTAATTTTTTTTATATTAAAATGTGCCATTGTGTGGCAAAAAACATCATCGCGAAGTTTTGAGGGAACTTTATCGTTCCCCCCTTTTAAGTCAAAGTCACGTGTCCTCCACTGTACCTCGAAGTTTGTTGCCATGAGAGTGTTAGAATAATGTTTTCTCTTGTGGGCCCACACTGCCAATTTCTTATTTTTAGTTGTTGACATTTCTGACAGCTATTGTGTAACTAACAACCGCCAATAAAGGAGTCTTGCCAAGACATGAAAATCGGGGAGATTTTGATGTTTTTGCAGGGGGTGGGGGGGGGGGGTATGTGGAGTAAAACTTGATTACAACAAATCAAAACGGGAATTTAATGAAATGCTAATTACACGATAATAATGCTAATTGTTAAAGATAAATAAGACATATTATACATAAATTATGCATGACATACTGTTTATTAGATTCCGTTATTACATCGAAAAGTAGACGTATGATTTTGTTTCCAATGAAAAAAACAAATTCTGGTTAGACCCAAATCAATTTATAACTTCATATGAAAGAAGGAATACATAACATACATTTCATCGTTGCTTCCTAGAATTTGTGCTTTCATCACAAAATGTATATATCAAATAGCTGCAGTCATTGTGATGTGGTACCCATAGTGTATACACATCTGTAAATATAACTGCGTGACAACCAACTGACCACATGTCCCGCTTCTGTCACGTCCCTCAGGCTAGAATAATTTATCAGAGGGAACAGGTTTCACCCTCTCTTCCTAAGTTCTGTCCTTCTATAATTTCTTTCTTTGGCGAAAAGATTATTATCGTGATGTAAAAAATCAGGATTGTCGCCTCTGGACAAAAAGCAGATGTTTTCAAGAATCTCATCGGCGAAACATCAGCTTAATTAGGTTAAAATGTCTGACAATTATGACCTATCCATGGGCAATTCTGTTGTTGTAAATGTAAATAAATTAAATTTCAGAAAAATTCATTGATTTTTTTCCCTGTACAAACGAGATGCGGCTATTAACTCGCTACGCGACCGACCTGGTTTGTTTTGATTGGTGTGGTGTATGATATGAGCTTATCTTTGATCAAAAAAGCACAATTTTTTTAGAAAAAAACTATAGAAAGTTACAAAGTAAATAACGTCATTTATAAGTTATCAGTGACATCAAAAATATGCTAGACAGTTGAATAATGGTCACTGTTGTTACATATACTAGCACTATAAGAGGGATTTTGTCCCACTCTAAGACAAACACCTTAAACCTGTTTTTAAGTTGATTTTGATGCACAATCTTTATGCTGCTCAAGAAATGTAAAACGATGTAACAAAACTGTTAAGTCATTAGTATTATTTAATCTAATCTATTGAATTTGGTTTCAAATAATGAAAGAAAAGTCGAAACGATTGACAATTTTCCAATTTGATAAAATTGATAAAATGTGATGGAGACAAAGTGATGAGGATGGAATCGACTTCAGTAATATTAATATTCCATTAATTATTCGTTTATCACGTAAATTTATCACATTAATGACTCATAAGTGTTGATCTGGTGCCAAACAATTTTTTTGGGGGGATGGGTCTATAGTATAAGATGAACAGCTATCTTACTCTGAGTTAATAAACTCCGTATAGGTTTGGTTAGAGATAACTTATTGTTTGGATATAATTTGGATGGCCTGATCCTACATCATAGTGGTTTGTCTTCAAACTTTTGGCTGCGCGATACTACATACCGTTAAAACAAAGTATTTCACATTTAAGTTTGAGAAAAGTTTGTATTTAAATGTTTAGATACATTTGTTACATTATTTCCATTCAGTACCTGACTCCAAATCTCAACCCTGGCTCCCTATCCACTACCCCAACCCCCTCCTCCCCCAATTCCTACCCCTATCCCTACCACAAACCCTCCTCCCCACCCCTCCATCTATGCAGCAAAGTACAAAACAAAGAAGATACAAAAACACCTATTATATTTTGTGTTTCGTACACATATTGAATTTCTTAACAGTAACGTTAAGCAAGGACAATTTCCCATATATTCACACAAACTATAATGAAGGTCAGAATGTCTGAAAATGGGAAATTTATTTTCAATTTCCGCCCGATTAATGAAAGAAATTATCACCTTTTCAAAATTCAATTTTCGTACATACCAACTCTGTCTTTCAAGTAATGGTAAATTTTCTTTACTACCAATTACCGTATTTTACGGTGTCAAATAGAGATAATATTTTGTCTCTTTTGATGTCAAGGTACCGTTGCTCTATTTACAGAATGGCAACACAGAGAAAAGAAAAACAAGGAAATTGAAGTCATCTGTTAAAAATTTGAAGCCCAAAAGATGAAGCATGGACGTGTAGCCTGTACAATGTCTTAATGATAGACCCCAATCTGGTTTTCTTGAATGTATTAAGTAGCAGTGAGTGCACAAAGGGTGGAGGTGGGGTTGGTGAGTGTGGGGGGGGGGGGAGGGAGTTTGGAAGCTATCAGTCGGAAGATTTCTACTTTTATAATTCAAAAGGTTTTAGTAGCAGAACCTTGCGGTTGACCTTATTATAGAACTCACACACCCGCACTCCTAATAAGTTTGATCCGCCTCAATTCAGCACGTCCACAAAGGTTCATGCCCCTTAACAAAATTCAGTGTAGCAAAATATCGAATTTGGTACCCCTCCCCGGCACCCTCCCCGGCACCTCTCCCCAATCTTTTAAATCCTGTACACGTCACTGTAAGATAGACACAACACTAACACCAGTCCTTTAAAACAGACATTCGAAGTTCATCTTGAAAATGATGGCAAAAGAAAAAAATACGATTTTCAATCTGAATGGGCCCCATTAAAATAACATTTGAATCTTTGTTGGCGTAATAATGTCAGTTTCTTGAGTGCATCAGATGCATCCATTAAAGTCCAGTTATCAATTCTCCTCCATTATGTGAATGATTCTCTCAATTTAAGAGAGGCTATTAAGAAGGTTAAAAGTACGATTCTCAAATTGACTAATTGTCGTTAGCGTCAAACAGTTTTTAATGGTCAAGTATATATGTATATATGATGTTACAAAACACGGATATATATTATAGTCAACGGTATGTCGTTAGCGGCACGATGTACCTGTCAGCTTTGGAAAACCGTTTTTTTTTGTCGAATGTTAACGTCCTTTTGTTGTTTTACATCATAGATACCCAAAAGACACCACAGGATGCCGAGTTAGGGAAGACAAAAATTACTTCAAAATCTAATTTTCGAAATATTGTTGGTCAAATTTTTCAAGATTGAAAATTGTACTTAAATATGGTGATAAATATAGAGTCTAAATATATTTCTACAAGTTATGAGGAAAGTTGAAGGGGTTTGCAAGATCAATATAACTTAATTCGTGCATAGTTTACAGGCTTTGTTTGGCATTTATTTTTAGTTAAATCTTTTGTTTTGTTGTTTTGACTTCATTACCCTAATTGTTTGGGTATTTTCACTTAAATTTTAATATACCTAATTTCGGAATTTCATTTCCGCTTTTGTCTTTTTGTCTTTTCTAACAGTTATTAAAGTAGTTCCACTAAGTGAGGACACATCATCTGAAGAATTAGGAGGAGGGGTCAAAAATCAAACATTTACTCTGGATCTACCTGATGGAATAAAACAGGCAGGAGGTGAATAAATATTCCTCATCACTTTCAAATACATTGTTTATAGAGGCGCATTGACGTCACCACATCTCTCCCTCTCTCTCATATATATATAAGCCTATATATATATTGGCCTATGTATATATAGTTCTATACATATAGGCCTATATATATATATACACATATATATATGTCTATATTTCCTTTGTTTCCATGTTGTGTTACTTTTCCTCAAGAATTAAAACCCTTCGAGCCACAATTACACCCATGAAGTCCGCCAATATAACCCCTCTAGCTCCCACTCCCCCCCCCCCCCCCCCCCCCCCCCCCCCCCCCCCCCCCCCCCACTTTCCCCCACCCCCCCCCCCCCCCCCCCCCCCCCCCCCCCCCCCCCCCCCCCCCCCCCCGCCCCCACCAACGATCAGAACAAAGCAATGTTGTGATACAATGCTCCAAAACTATACATGTTCGTATTGTAATCATTGTATAAAAATAAACAATGAACACTTTTTTTTTTACTCTAAAAGTATGGAAACTTGACTGCTCTTCGCCTGTGGAAGAAAATAACAACTTTAAATATTCCAGACAGCTCCATTTTGGTTGCGATAGAAATTGTGTAATTTAACATATTTTATCGTTAATATCTCCTCATGATACAGTCACATTGGCAATATACGGGGTAGATGTGAGGCCCTTTGTCGTATTGCAATTGTTAAACGACCTTGAATACTTTTTTTTTACTCTAACGATATTGACACTGCACAGTTTTCGGCCCATGGAAGAAAATAACAATTTTTTCAACCTTTCAATCGATTTCAATTTCAATAGAACTTTTGTGCATTTAACATATTTCATCGCAAATGTCATCTCACCATGCAGTCACATTGGCGATGTCTGGAGCAGATGTAGGTCAGGATTCATTTCCTGTTACAATGGAAGATTCAGACACAGAGAATGATGATGATGATGAAGGGACGGCAGGCGTCTCTAGGGTTTATATTAGTTCCTTGGTCGCTACAATCTCATTACGGTCACAAGACGGGAACAACCTC